>RJWM01003359.1:77613-114600 GCA_004363535.1 Dasyprocta punctata | reverse complement strand
AATAGGTGAGATCTAGTCTTTAATCTCCCACTGTGTTGCTGTGTGACCTTGGATTTAGCATCTGTAGGTGGTGATAATGTGCTCGATTTGTCTGTTGCATGGAGATTAGCAAGAGACTGATAAACGGTATAAACATGGTAGGTGTAACTTTAACATTTGAGGTGCGTTCTAGGAGTGTGTGTGTGTGTGTGTGTGTGTGACCATGTTCCTGCTCCTTGTATATATACTTTCTACAATTCCATTTCACTGAATGTGCACAGGATGGTGGATGTTCTTGGTTAGATAATATTACCTGGCATAACTAAAAGAAATGTACAGATCTGATTAAGGTTCTCAATCAGTTAACTGAATTAAGCAAAAGAGGTAATATCCAGAGTAAGCCTAACCTAATCAAATGAGTCCTTGGAAGGACTGGATCAGTCCTGAAGGAAGTTATAAAACAGATTCTACCACTGGTCTTGAAAAAGTAAAGGGTATGATGTGAATAAAACCTACACAGTATGAAGATCATGTGGCAAGGAAGTGCGGGCCATTCCAAGGAACTAAGAACTGCCCCGGGTCGACAGCCAGCAGGATGGTGGGAACCTGAGTCTAGCAACTGCAGGGAACTGAATTCCACAAAACAAACAACAAACAAACAAACCCCACTTGAATTTGGAAGACAATCCTGAGCCTCAGATGAGAAAACAAACCAGATGACACCTCATTTCAGCCTTGTGGGAGTCTTAGAAAAGACTATACTCAACCCACACTGTGCCAAGACTTCTGACCTACAGAGCTCTGAGTTCATAAATGCATTTACAATATGTCCATGATCATTTATGATGCAGCAATAGAAACAGACACATATGATCTGATAGTCTAAATGGGAGCATGAGACTTAGTATAAAAAGTTTAGAAATAAAGCTAAAAAGTTTAGAATTGGTAACAGACATGATCAGGGTGCTAAGTTCTGCATCATTCTGACAAGGGTAGAATTAGGAATAGATTAATGGATGGGAGCTTCCTGGATGGGAATATCTTAAGGTTGATCTCCTCTCTTGGAAGGGAGAAGGGAGGAATATCTTGGGAGAAATGGGACTGGAGCACGGCAAGTTTGTGTGACTTCTAGCTTTAGGTCACAAAGACAAACAGAGTGTTTCAAGAATGAGACAATGAGCCGGGCGTGGTGGCAGACGCCTTTAATCCCAGCACTCGGGAGGCTGAGGTAGGCGGAGCGTTGTGAGTTCGAGGCTGGCTTGGGCTACAACGCGAGCGTAAGGCCGGCCTGAGCTACATAGTGCGACCCTGCCTCAAAAAACCAGGGCCGGGAGTTTGGCTTGGTTCCTTAAGCGCCTGCCCTGGCAAGCACAAGGTTGTGAGTTCAATCCCCGGTGCTGCAAAAAAAAAAAAAAAAAAAAAAAAAAAAAAGGATGAGACAATGTTTGACCATGTCAAACACTGCTGAGGAGTCTGGATGAACATGTAGGAAAGACCCAAGGGATATGACTAGGCAGAGGTCACCCATAACTTGAGCATGGGCATGTTGGGAATTTGCAAGTGAGTTTATGCATACATTCACAATTCACTGGTATTTGATAAGAGTACCAAGACAATTTTCAAAGCAGGAGCATCTTTTCAACACTGGCACCAGGACAACTATCTATCCATATGCAAAAGAATGGAATTGGATATTGATCATATAAAAAATTCAAAATGGATCAAAGACCTACATGTAAGAGCTCAAGTTAGAAAAGTCTTAAAAAGAAAATAGGCATGCATCTTAGGGTCCTTGGATTTTGATATGGCATCAAAAACACAAATGACAAAGAAAAAATATGTTGGTGTTCATTTAAATTAAAGACGTGTGTGCTTCACACGACACACCACCAAGAAAAGACAAATATAGAATGAGAAATATGTTTGTAACTCATGTGTCTGAACAATGACTAGTATCTAAAATGTATAAAGAACTCCTACAACTCAATAATAAAGACAGAGTCCAATATAAAAAAGGGGAAATTCTCTAAATAGATATATTCTAAAAATACAAATGGCCAATAAACATATGAAAAGATGGACAATACCATTAATCATTAGATTAATGCAAATCCAATTTCAAAAGAGATTCTCTCTCTCTGTCTCTGTCTCTCTCTCACACACACACACAGCTATAGTAATATAATAAAATAGACATTACAAAGTAGTATTAGGAAAGATGCAAAAGAATCAAAGTTCTCATAGATTGTTGGTACAAATATAAAATGATACAGTCATTTTGGAAAAGTTTGTTAATTCCCAAAGAGTTCAATCTAGTTACCACATGACCCAGCAATTCTACTTTAAGGTTATCTACCCAAAAGTAAAAAAAGCACATGTCCGTGCAAAATCTTGTGAGGAATCTTCACAGCAGCACTATTCATGGGGATAGAATTCAGATTTCTGTTAACCGATAGACAGATAAATAAAATATATATTTCTTTAAATCTTGTTATATTGAAAAGGTGCAATTCATCTCTCTCTAAAAATGTCTAATGAATATTATTAAACATTTATTGAAATGAATTTTGTTAACTAGTCATTAAAAACATACCAACCTATTTTTTCAAAAACTTAAAATTTGTCTTTATACACTATGCAAAAATAATGAAGTGATACGATTTTAACATTTCTTATGCTTTCTATAAATTGTGACTTACTGTCAGATTTTTTTTTTTTTTTTTTTTTTTTTTTTTTTTTTTTTTTTTTTTTGTGTGGCACCGGGAATCGAACTCATAGCCTCACACCTGCCAGGCAGGCGCTTAAGCCACTGAAGCAAACTCCCAGCCCTAGTTTTTTGAGGCAAGGTCGCACTATGGGGTCGGCCTTGCCCTCGCGTTGTAGTCCAAGCCGGCCTCGAACTCACAACGCTCCTCCTACCTCAGCCTCCCGAGTGCTGGGATTAAAGGCGTGCGCCACCATGCCCGGCTACTGTCAGAATTCTTGGTCAGAAACAATCGGTCAATTTTACAGTGTTCCTTAACGTTACTTCAGGATCCCCTTGGAAGGATTCATATCCAATTATGTACCTTCTAGCTTCTCTTTAGCTGACGGCTGCCATCTTTTCTAAGTGATCTTTCTGCTCTTTCCCACCTATCATTTCTCATACCTTGTCAGTCTCTTCGTACCTCCTGTGTTTGTTTCAATGAATTTCTCTTTCACACTTGGAGAACTGGTGTGGAATGAAGCTGGAAGGAAGGAATTAAAAGAATATATTCCACATCAAATCCTCTGCTTACCTCTCTCAGCACTGGCTTTCTCATTCTTTCTATGAGACATACGGAGTAGCCTACTGAGTTAATTTTTTACCCAATGACAACAAGCTTCAGAGGCAACTTTTGTTAATTTGGTCTAATTCCTACTGATCTTCTGAATGGGTATATCTACACTTAATTATATTTCATTTCCCCCCAACTTTCCTTCATAAGCATATCTATTTTTTCATATATATAAAATGTTTTAGTTGAGAGATATACATGCAATAAAGTATACAAGTTTTAGGTGTATCCCTTGTTCAATGCTTATCTACAGAAACACCACGTAACCTTCACCCAGCTCAAGTTATGGCCCTGCAATTCTCAAAATCTTTGGTCTCAGGTCTCCTTCACACTTTCACATTTTTAAGAAACTCAACAAATTTTGGTTTATGTGATTACATCTCTGAACATTATCACTGAACAAATTGAAATGAATTTTAAAATATCAATTCAATAAAAATAATATGCCATCATGTTAATATATAAATGATTATATTAGTTAATGAACATAGTTCTATGAAAAACAACTGTTTTCTAAGAATTAGTGAGAAGAACAGTGTTATT
The DNA here is from genome assembly GCA_004363535.1 of Dasyprocta punctata. Classification (NCBI taxonomy): domain Eukaryota; kingdom Metazoa; phylum Chordata; class Mammalia; order Rodentia; family Dasyproctidae; genus Dasyprocta; species Dasyprocta punctata. The sequence goes on along the minus strand of RJWM01003359.1, from coordinate 110,761 downwards.
TCACAAAATTTTAAATCTCTGTAACTTTGAACTTCTATGAAGTCTGGCTTCATAGAAGTCATGTAAGTTCTGACATCTTGTTCTTCTTTTAATCTGTGGTGAAACGTCATTTTCATTGCATATGTGAAATGTGATCTCCCACAGATGTAGATTTGGAAACACGAGAACCTCAGACTCTCTCACAGGCTTTTGGGAATACACGGCCAACCAATGGGCTCTTGTGCACACTTTGAAAACCACAAGTACAGAACATTCCCAGAACCCAGAAAGTTCCATGACAATTTCTATTTTGATCTCCTCCAAGTTTAGCATTACCTTCTGCTGATCTTCATCTATTTGGAGTCATTAGGTAACAACTTTAGTGCATTCCATGGTACAAATACAGCATATTTGATTTCACCGATCTATTTTCCTTTGAATGTACCTTTGTTTCTAGTTTATTTAATGCTATAAATGAAGAACGTGTCTTTTGGTAAACACATACATATACATACATTCATTTTTGGGGGAACGAAAATGGTTGCATAGAAGACAAGTAGGATGTTTAGCTAAATAGACTTCTAAGCCTTGTAAACTGTTTTCACTTGCTGGATTTTATTCCAGCATGTATTACTTGGCATAATTATTTAGTGTTTTTTCTCTTAACAGCTAATCTATGCCTTCATATTTTCTCTTAAAAATGTTGCTTTAAAGTCAGCCTAATTCCAAATACCATTTATTTGTATTGTTGAACAATAAATAAATAACCATAACCCTGCATTCTGTGACAAATTGATGTGGTAAAGTCACTCCCTATTTATCTCACAGTCTTCCATTTGTACGGATACTTTAGTGTAGGACTCACAACTCAAAAAAGACAAATCCAAAGCAATGACCAAGTATTAATAGCCACAGCTGCGACATGTAATTTGATTTCATCTAGGAAGCCAAAGGTTTGTTTGTTTGTTTGTTTGTTTTTGTAGATCAGGGGAGTTAAAGAAGGAGGTGTTTGTTAAATGACAAAGTGAATTAGTTGAAAGCATTGGCAGTCCAGGTTACTGGAAGAAAACAACAGGTCCTCAGAAAGTTATGAAAGGAAACAGTATTGGGCACAATGAGAATCAAGAAGCATTGAACACAGAGCTTAGTCGTCCAGCAGAACTCAGTGGAAGAGAAAGTCATGTCCCACTCATATCTGTGAGTGTGATGTTTTTCTAAAACTTTTCTTTTAAGTGTAGTCTCTGGGCCTCTGAGGTGAGACAGCTTTATCAACTTCCTACTCTCAGGATAGCTGTATCTATTATTCCTGTGTAACCATCCTAAAACTCAAGGGTCAAAGCAACATTCATTTCCTATTTCTCTTGAGTTAATGGGCTGGCTGGGTGATTCTATGGTGTTGGAAAGGCTTGGCTTGTCTCAGCTGCCTGCACCAGGAGTCCCTGGTGGGATAGACAAGATGACTCCATCCTCCACGTGTTTCCCATGTCTGCGAGCAGACCAGTATCCATGGCAACGGCGGACATGCAGAAGGAAGTGATGAAAATGTGCCTCTGCTTGTGTTAAGGAAATACCTTTAAGCCACTATGTCATTAACTAAAACAAATTACATGGTTAAGCTCAAAGTGAGTGTAGGAAGGGGATACTATGGTACAGCAAGACATGAAAATACGGGTCTATTACTACAACCCCCCACCACATGGGCACGGCCCAATGCTGTAATCACGCATAATTTTTAAAAAGAGAGCAGTAATAGGACAAAAAGTTGAAATTGTAGAGGAGAAGAGTGTGTACTTAATAAATCAATATTTGATCAATGAGTGAAGTGAGTTTAAGTGCTCAAGATATGCTCAATAGTTTGAATGTGACTCACTAAGGTAATACAAAGAAGCCTACAATAGTTATAGCCTGTCGATTTCAGTATGCTGTTAGGAACACCACACCTTAACAGAAACACCAAGTTTTTTCTAAGAAAAAGTGAAAGATTAAAATGTAAAAAGCTGTCAATGAATCTTGATAACATTAAACCCATCACTTGACCAGGGTAAACAATAAGCATACTGATGAATCAGTATAACATTCCCTCCTATATTATCAAAGTTCAGAAGTGACCAGCTGTCCAATTCTCCCCCTCCTGTTACTTTTTTGGTATACTCTGGTTCATTCTAGCTTTTGGGTCATGATGTGAGTGGTTAGATATACAGGATTAAAGTGGCCTACTTGGGATAATTTTTCCAAGTGGGATTGTGTGGTGGTGGAAACACACACATTTCTAGGATGAAACAGCTCAAGTACTGTTCCTCACTTCCCAGTAAGTAGCTTGAGTAGCAGAGGAGAAGTTTTGTCCCATTTATCAAGATACCAACAGACACTTAGTTTTTCTTTTAATGTAAAAGCAATGATGTTATTTTAAACCATCCCCTCGCTCTCTCCTCTAATCAGTTTTCATTATTCTAACCTATAGAACAGAACATGTCTGATGAAATATTATTAAAGAAGATTCATACATATTCATTCCAAAGCTATCACATTGGATTTATTATGACATTAAATATGCAATTATTAAAGTTGTATGCTTGGGATTCTGTTAAAATCAAGCACCAAAGCAAAGTTGAAAGAAGTGTGGCCCCCTGCTAGGCTTATAGAAGTTATGAGGAAGAGGCAGCTTTTTAGGGTTTGAAATGAGGTGTCCCTCACACAACCTCAACACTGAAGTAAAGTAATGCAGGGGTCCCGCCCACTCTCCACACTCAATGCTGTAGAGTCCACTGGTCAAATGCTTGATGGTCACTGTGACAGGTGGACTATTTTAAAAGGATGCTAACAAATTTGAAGAAAATTGTGTTTCTCAGAATTGAGATGACACAAGGTAAAAGCTTGAACTTTCAGGTTTTTTAAGATAATTCCTGTATAAGGCCACAGAATCATGTGGCTTACATTTTATTTCCCAGAAAATAATTTAAGCAGTCATTTGATGACTAGTCTACTTGTTCTTTGAAAAGTAAATGAACAAACCTGGAACTAGTTGGCAATGGTGGAAAAGTCTTACATTTACTACATTCTTCAAAGTATAAATAGGGCATTAAGAAAGGTAGACTATTTCTTTCTTGAGAGAACAAGGGAATCCTTTGGAGGTGCCATTTTTGGAGGTTGTTCACTAAGGGCTGATAGGACATCATGATGCAATGTGGCTAGGAAAGTTGTGAGCGATGTGTTTGTGAATAAAGAGTGATGAATTCCGATTAGCTGGGTGAGGAGGCAGGTAGAAACTGAACACTGTTATTGATCATTTTAATACTGTTCTTTAGATAGAGGATAGTTATCTCCTATTTACAAGCAGAAACATTTCAGGAGATTAATCTGTAGAAAGGATTTGGAGGGTAAAGGAAATGAAAAAGTAACCTATTTTGGGTGTCAAGAAACTGAGAGAGTTTGTAAGGGAGGAGAGGGAAGCTTCCAAGAGAGTATGGAGATAATTCCTAGGGTTTATCAGCAGATTGGGTGAGAGAACAAATAAGATGGAGCAGAACAAGATCGCACCAAGGTTTAGCACTGGTTATGAACTATTAAAATAAGCAGGGAGAACAGATGGACAAAGGGACATGTGTTTTTTGTTGTTATTGTTGTTAATTCCATACAATGTGCACATGGGCTGTTTAACTCTTGACAATCTGTAAGGAAGGATCAGAATTTAGGGTAAGAAAGACCAAGGTTAAAATTAAGAGATTTGAAAATTATAAGCAGAGATGATGGTTACTGAACGAAAAAGATAACAGAGAACATATAGAAAAGATTTTGGAATAGATGACAAGGTAGAATTATTTCCCTGTTTTGGGTTGCTAACAAAGAAGTTCATTGTTAAATGTGAAAAATAGCAGTGTGTGTTGGTGCACCCCTGTAATTCCAGTACTTGGAAGGTTGATGCAGTAGGATCAAAACCTGCCTTGGCTACATGGTGAGTTCAAGACCAATGCGAACTACATAGCAAAGCCCTATCTCAACAAACAAAACATCTGAAACCCAGTTGCATAACTGTTCCTTATTTTAGCTCTTCTGATGAAAAGATTCTGTTCTCTCTTCTTTCTTATGAAACCTTACATTTCTTCTAAAAGGGAAAGAACAAGTGACTTGGGAAGAAGCATAACACTACGTGGGTTTTCCAATTAGGAATGGGACTTGCATATCCTCTTCAGGTTGACAGAAAGGATAAAGGTAAGAACTGAGACTCGAGTGCATTGGTTTCCAACACGGAAGAAGTCCTGGGTGTGCGAGAAGGAAGAAACAGTAGCAACCCAGTCTAGCGGCCCAGTGTAAACAGGCTTGCTCCTTGCTTCTTGGGCGATAGTTCTAGAGGACACCATGCCTCTAGGATTTTGAAGTCTCCATGGTATCAAATACATGGTGCTAGTAGCTGATGGCACAAGAGGTGTTTTGACAGAGGGATCAGTGCTAGAACCTCCAGTCCCTCTACAGCCCCCAAAGATCTAGAATTTCTGCATATCCCAGAATGCCTGAATAAACTGAGCCCTAAGTGAGGACTTGGCTGAGCAGGGCCCTTGACCTTGGATGCCTGAGTGGAAGGGCATACTTTGCACAGCTGGGCTAGTCCAGGAGCGAGGGCCAGATGCTGCTTCCAGCTGCCAAGAGGACACGTGAGTTTCCCTTTGCAGACAGAAGCCACTCATGTGAGAGACCTCCTGAATGAGAAAGGACTTCTAAAAGGCAATTTGACCTTATGTCCCTGAAATAAAGTTTTTTATTTGTTCTTTTCTTTGTTTTTCTTTCCTTCTTTCTTTTTTTTTTTTAAGCTAGAAGAGACTGAGCTACTTTAATTAGCAGGACTTCTTTTCATAGTAAGTGACAGTGCAGGATTTGGGTGCAAACTTGAACATATAATAGCAAGTAAAATACATCTTTTTATTACAGGTTGTGCCACACGCATTTTAATCCTACTCAAATGGATCCTCTGGGAAAGTTAAAATGTCTCAAGTACTGAAAGAAATCTGGGCTAAAGAAAAATACTGGTTTATTATATAATATTGGAAAACATAAATATGGTGGATTACAGGGATGAAAAACCAGAGAAGAAATTGTCAGGTAAATGTGAAACTAGTAGTACCTTTCAAAAGCAGAGGTAAGTGATGAATTTCAGCCATGGGTCACAGAACGGTGAAGTTAGCTGAGCTCTTAGAAGAGGCCATGTGATTTGATGAAGAGTAGATCTTCAGAATCTTTGAAAACTGGCAATCCAGATATGACAACATTTTGTTAACCAGTTTTCTCATGGGGTGGAGTGCTGACAGATATGTAACCTGATCCCATTATTTTAGAGTCAAGAAAACTAGGATATCTAAGAAATTTTATAAATATGAGAAAAAGAAAAACAAGGCCATTATATTTGAAAGATAAATAGGATCTACGTGTTTTGTATCAGTTGGAAGAAAACACAGGTAGAACATGAGATAAGTACCTTTTGAAAATAATGAAGAGATCATTTAAGTAAAAGCCAAAAAGCTTACTAGGAAGCAACCTGGGAGCAAATACTCTGACGAGTGTTAAGTGTGTGTTTTCATTTTTTATTAGAGAAGTTGGAAGTTGAATTTCGATATTGATGGTATCATCATTTCTCTGCTTTGTGCAGAGGAACACACAGAATCAATTTGTACAAGCATATACAACAATTCAGTTGGCATTTTGTGTTCTAAAATCAGTAATCTGATTAGTTCTAGGCTACCAGGCCCCCATGCGCTGCTCCTAGCTCCCAGCTTTGGCGGCATGGCTCAATTCCCAGCATTATACTTCTTCATGCACTGTCAGCAACAGAACTACAGCAGGCTTAAGGACCATGCAGATTAACACTGTAGCAAATTGTTTGGATATTTAATAGACATAAAAAGGTTATTTCCTGATATGAAATTCTGAAAATCTGCATAAATATTTTTCGTGTAAAATTAAATTAGTTATGTATTTTTTTCAAACTAGAACTTGAAGTATCAAGAATGCCCACATAATTCATATACACATATATATAGAGACTTTTCATTATGCTAAAAGTCTGGATAGTTCAAATTATATTCTGTGCCATACATTTATGTAACCAGTATGTATTTGGCATTAGGTTAACTGTGTCTGAACGGATTAGTCTTAACTGGTGTGTGTGTATCATGCAAAACATAGTTCTAATATTCCTGTTTATTGAACTTTGTCATGTGGCAATACTTAGATGATTTTGCTCTATAACAGTATGAATTAAAGAGTATAAATACTTTATACATGATCACATTTACAAACATTTGCCAATAACCACAATCTTTATGGTGTAGTAGTGAATTGTAACATCTGGAATATGCAGAAGCAATTCCTATAAAGCGGTGTCAGATGTAAACTTTCTTAACTGACCCTAACCGAATTCCTCTTTGAGCGTTGATGAGTTTTGGCACAGGTACACTTTTCTATTATATTTCCTTATTGTTCTACTAATTTCCACAAGTCTTACAGGAAATTAGCTTGTGACGGCATGGTAAAGACATGGCACTTATTGATGAGGTAACTTAGATGTAGAAAAATTCTGCAAAATTATTAGTGTAGCAGACCACCACTTCTGCTAAGGAATCTGCAGACAGAGTTTTGTTTTTCTTCTAGTGCATGCACTTGCTATTAAATTGCTAATGCACTATTTTTGCTGCAGCTCAAACATGTCCTAACACATCACAAAGCAGAGTTGTTAACACCAAGCTCATTTACTTGTAACTGCTTTTGATAATAAACATGTTAAAGTTGTATTATCAATGGTTAAACTCTGCTTAACTGGTGTGGGTTTGCAGCTACTTTTGGTTGGTCAAGGAAATTTAATACTCGAGCTGTTTAATCAAAATACGCAAGTCATCCCCAGTCTCTGTGGTTTCAGGTAACATCTTCTCTACACATACAGAAAACACAAAAGAAAACAGCTTTTGTTCATGGAGTGTGTGCTCAGAAGCTGGGAGTGATCGTTAGACGTTTGGCGGTTTTGCTGTTTCAGTCTGCGTTCTGGAGTTTCACACTACTGTTGCTGGTCTGCGGTCCATCTCGGCTTCCAATTTCACCATCTGCTGCATCTCCTTCGCCTATAACATCAGAAACACAGCCTTACATGTTGAAATCCTCTCCCGAAGGCACTTAACAACTCTCTGGCCTGTCTGCACCTAAACTTGATGCTGTCACTATATCCTTGTTACTCAACATGTGGTCCATGGGTCTCCAGCATCACATTGCCTCGGACCTTCTCAGAAATGCATACTCTTGGGGTTTGCTCAAAATCTATGGAATCTGGGTCTATATTTTAACAAGATGCTCAGGAAATTTCTATGTACATTAAAGTTTGAATCTTGGTCTAGATAGTACCAGTAAAACCATTTGAAAAGACACTGAATCAAATACTTGGGCTATGTCATATCAAACTGTTTGATTTAGTTTTTGCAGCTTGACATGCTGCTTTGACTGTGGATAATTTTAGAATTTTTTAGAATAACCATTGCTTATGCATGATTTGTTCCTCCCAGTAACCTAAACTTTAAAGTAATTCCCCAAGAATCTAAATGCGGGAGAAAGTCAAGTAAGAGCAGATTACACTGGTTTGGTTGGGGCATCCACTAACTAGAACCTGAATATGTGGGGCTCCAGGAATCTTACTGCCCAAATTGTATGGCCAAGGGCTTTTACTTCTCTGGGGTAACTAATTTTTTATGAATTGTTAATAAATAAGCTATGCTGAACTCAATCTTATGAATTAGGGCCATCATTAAGACAAACGGCTAATTTAAGAAGTGGAAAAGGGATCAGATGGAGGTAAGAACCTGGTGACAAATAATTGCTTGGCAATGCAGGGAAAATCCAATAGCTCATTCAACTTTTACATCCCAACCAATAGCCTAGACGCTTTGGCCCAACCTGTATACACGTGCCTTTTGGAGAGATGATGAAGGACACTTTTTTCTCTATCTGTGACATATTACTTTGAGATAAAGGACATGCAGGAAAGGAAACATGGATCTAGAAAGGGATAAATCAGAGGAGCACTCTGAAGTACTCTGATGTTGCTATTTATATCTGCTTTGGGATTCCGGCTAAATGGAAGGTCAGAAGAAAGCTTTATGGTTAAATAATCACAGTAGAAATATAAATCTCCCAAATGAAGTTCTGTAACAAAATCAGTTTAACCCACAGACCAAACAGTGACTTTTTTTCTTCTTTTTATATTGTGGCTTTCAATTTCACTTTAGTGAGGATGGATACAATAACATAAAGGAATTATATCTATCTGCATAAATTTGGGATGAATTGTTCGCAGATATTTTTTATGGCTGATATATATTAATACTCTAGCAAAAAAATGAAGAAATGGAGAAAAATATACAAACATGAAACTATGACACAAACAGTATTCATAAGAGATGACAGTGGAACAATATTAGCACTGGAAATTAAGTAATCTGATGTTCAGTAAATAGTAATGAAAGATTTCTTACGCTTTTCCCCTTTAGTATTTAAAGATAATAGTGAACATAGTTTAGAAGGAAGAATCATATGACAATAAAAGATTATTCCAAGAACTAAATTCTTGTATGAGCAGGGCAACCATTCATTTCCATTTGCCTGGGACAATTCCAGCATATACCTGGCTATTATGAACAATGCTCTCTTTACCAAAAAATGTCTTGATTCAAACAATAAATTACATGATTATGAGGGGTGAGGGGTTACCTTATGAGGGGTGAATAAGGTTCTTGGTAAACCATACTTAGCAGAGAGCATGACAAAAAGGCATTGTGTAAATTTCTGCACATAGAGCATAACTCTCTGTTGTAAGCCACTAACCATCTTTCAGTGAGATACATTAAAAATTACTTGGACTATATTACCATTTGTGAATGATCTGACTCTGTGAGCCAGGCTTGGAGGTGCTGGGTTCATTAAAAAATATATATATGTATATATACATATAAAGGTTCTTGATATCTGGATTGTTTTTATATCATGACCTGTTTCCCAGATCAGCAATTGGAAATGCTGGCTAAAGCGTTTTCGAAAGAATTTTCTAAAGATCGTGGGCATTTCAGAATAAATGTTACATCAGAAATCCAAGCATGAAATAGTGAAGCTTTTAAGTCCACACCCTTTAGGTATTAGTTATGACCAGATGTGAATCATACATGGAGCTTGCACAAAGAATACTAACGTAGTCGAGAAGGAAAGCGATGTTTTGCTTATTAGAATTTCAGTCCTACCTTGCGTTTGGGACACTGCATGACAGGATTTCAAAAGCTGTTTGTACAAAAATAGTAATGTCAAAATTGAGTCATACATACAACGCAAAGAAAATAAATGAATAATTGAAGTGAATTTGAGAAATGAATGCAAAACCATATACAGAAAAGCAAAAGGCTAAGGATAAAACATGTACACACCTACTAGCGACACACTTTTCCCCGTTGATCTCCACAGAAAAAAAGAAAAAAAAAGAAAAACAAAACAAACAACTGATGCCTATTACCCCACACTGTGCCTGTCTTCTGGGGCAGGGAGTAGAGAACCCAACCCTTTGCCCAACCCTTTGCCTCACTTTATTAAAGAATAGGACGAATGACAAAAATCAATTTTTAAAACCTGAGTGTGACAGTCATGGAGTCACTAATGCTTGAAATGGCACATGTCAAGATGGATGAGATGCTGTGGGGCTAGAAGGTCCATGGGAAAACTTGAGTGGGGAAAAAACAATCCCTGGTGTTTGGAGTTTTAAGTGAAAAACTGGCTGATCAAGTAGGCAAGGCCAGAAAGAGGCTAAGGAAGGGACATATGAAGTTAGGATCCAGAATCAGGACCAAAAAACATGCCTGGTTGAGTTGTTTCTCCCAGTGCTTTCGACACTGGTCTAGTGGTTAAGTAGATCCATCCATGCTTTACTTAGGGGTTGGTGGGGGGCAGCAGGGAAAACATACAGGAAAAGCGTCACAGGGAAGCAGTAAAAAACAACAAAAGGTAACATTATGAGAAATGTTTAAACTAATTTACCTTTGGCCTAAAAACAGAAAAAAATAAGTCTTGGGGCAACACGATGGTTTGAGAGATTGTTCTAGAAGTCTGGAGACAGGGAACAGTTTTTGTTAATAACATGTGTAGTTGGTGATGAAGGGAACCTCATTACATAGTTCCAGACCTCGCCTTCTGCGAAGGAAGAAGTGGGGTCTTCTGCACTGTGCTTTGGATGGTGTTATACCACACAGAACTGAGAGCTTCTATATCTTTAAACTGAAACACACACACACACACACACACACACACATGCACACACGCACACATGCTAGAAAGAGCTTGGATTGAATCTACTATAGGGTAGGTCAGTATTCATAAAGCAAAGCTTAGCACAAAAAAATTCAAGTTCAAATTCTACCCTGTCAAAAGTACCAATATGTTATCTTGAATTTCTTTTCCTAGAATCTAATTAAATCTTTGTCTCCAGCTTTTTCATGTTCTGTTTCCTAAGCTTCTGTGATTCAAAGTATCAGTTGTGGGCAGAAGACATTACTTATGACATCTTAAAAGGCATTGTATAAACTTTAGGAACATAAAGCCAGAATCCTCCCTGTATGATCCAGGCAATACAGCTATCAGTAATGCAGTATTTTAATGCAAGAACTCTGATACAGTTTGGATAATACATGTGTTAGTATAAAAATCTCAAAGTGATTTCTTTATTATGTACTTTGGTCCTGAAACTAGAAACACTAGAAAACTGTATTCTCTACCTCTGATCTGTACCCCTAATGTAGTGATGAGTAATTTTTAGCATTTTTACATTCTTTATTCAAACTTGTTGCTAAGCAACACCATACTTTCTAAGTAGTTTCCTAATTTAGATAGTTAAAACAACTGTGCCTTACCTTGCATTGTGCCCTTCCTCTAAGGAGGATATTTAAATAAGCCTTGAAAGCGGCATCCTTATCCCCAGCAATCCCTGAATCACTGATGTGGGCTCTAAAGCTTTAGAGATGGTGGTTTTACCCTTAATCAATTCCCATGGGTACCCAGGAGCACTTTCTGGCAAGTACTTTAAGTGCAAAACCATGACTTGTACTAGAACGTGATGTATCTATGAGTGGGTCAAATGAATTAGGCTCATGGGACAATAAACATGTATTGTTCCCCTTAGGGATTAATGCTCAATTCATGAAGAGAAGCACTTAGTTGAGAAGGAAAGGTAGAAAATAACTCAGACATATGCAGATGAATTAAACTTCTCTCCAAAGAATCTTTGGAAGCAGAAGTTGGATTTGTTGGCCAGTTGCAATCCAAAAACGAAATCAGTAAATCAATAAATTATGGTTTGGTATTACTTTCTTAAAGAGATTTTTTAAATAGCATGCCTATTTAAATGTTCTTCAATGGGAGCCATTTACTCTGAAAAAAATAGATACCTTAAGTGCGATTGCTTGGTAGAGCGGAGGAAACAGAAAACAACAATGTAGTATACACACTTCATCAGAACAGTATAGTCTCTAAACTGAAGGCAATCACCTAGAAAGAATAACTTTCAAACCAACTATACCTCCAGAGTAAAATATGCACTGAGAGGGAATGAAATTTAAAACCTGAGCTCCAGGTCAGGTTGCCTTAGCAGCTGGAAGAGTTTTGACCAGGCTGAACTGACATAGTGGGAAGCTGCAGAGTCACAGCCTACCTGTACTACAATTGAGCTAAAAATACAGTTATTTTGGCATCGATAACTAATGAAACAGCTGGACTTTGGCTAACTTTTCATTTGAACCTTTTAATTTATTGTTTTGCTTTGCTGGGAGAGATCATCATAAGAACGGGGTCCACTCATGTTGGGTGGTTTATAAAGTTAGGAAGGCGTGAAGTTAGATCTCAAATGTGAGCACTTCACTTTTAGACTGAGGTTAAAAATAAATGGTTTCTCTTATTTGCATGGGAATATAATATTATTTGACTGTAGGCTACAAATTTTAAAACTTTAAATGAAGATGGAGAGGTGATTTGTAACCCCCATTTTCTTATCTATTCACTTTTGGTAATATCACTCATAGACTCTTCTCATATATTAAAATTCTCTTTTTCCCCCCAGTCACTTTCCTCCTCCAAAAAAGTTCTTTCTGTTCTTTTTGGATGAAATGGAGAAAATACAGTAAAATCTGCGGTAAGTTCCTCTTGCCATGTTTACACTGCTCAGACTCCAGTGGGGTCCCTGTGGGCCATAATACGTGCGCCCTGAAGTTGCTTGCAGCCCATAACTTTTTATGTATTTTAGGTATAATACCTGCTCATTTTGCTTCTCTAGGAATTCAAGGTGTTCAAGTTGGACTTTTTTCAACTGATCCATTTCTTTGGACTGCTTCATTGCAAGCTAAAATGAAAAGAAAAAAAAAAAGAAATTAGGAAAGGATTCTAAATTCTTATCAACTTTCAGGTTACCATCTTGAAACTTATGGATGAGGAATAGTTCATAAGTTCATAAGTGAAGGAAATAATTTTCAAAAAATGAAAGAAAAGTAGACTGAAACCTGGGAGAGCTTAAACTCATTATTCTTACTGAAAAGATCTTTCCTGCTAAAATCTTAGGAGATAATAGAGCACTTACGCATGACTGAAAATTGGCTTCATTTTCTATATAAAATGGTGTCAAATAACTACCTTAAAGATTTTGGCAAGTGAATACTTTAGCTTTCAGGGAGAGGAGAATTTGGAATGTTTAGTGTACAGAAAAAATGAAATTAAACAAATTAGCCAGGTGCTGGTATCTAAGCGTAGTCTGTTGTTTACAGTTTTTTCAAGGAAAAGTACCAAGAAAATGAGAAAATACTTACTCTCTTTCTCTCTTCTAGAAACTTCTTGGTGTTACTGCTGTTTAACTCCCTGACTCGCCTAAAATCAATGAAGATAAATGACAGTTGGTATGATATCGAATGGAATTAATATTATATCAATAAGAGCCAGTTTTACTTGAATTATCTGGACAGGATTACTCTTTGTCTTATTTTTTAGTGCAGCGTCAGATGGATTTGTCCGCCTGTGATATATGCAAGTGCTTCTCACACCTTCCCATGCACACAAAGTCCTCGGAGCTGCTATCCGAACCACAGACCGCTGGGCTCTCCCTGGAGATCCTGAGTCTGACCCGGTGGGCTTGGAGCTCTGCGGTTCTGTGCCGCTCCCAGGTAACCCACCCCACGGAGTCTGACTGCTGGGGCTGAGCCGGGCCTGGGGTTCTGCACCTCCACCAAGTGTTCAGGGGATGCCGATGCACCGGTATTGCTTTGTGTGAGGTCAGAATTTACCCAATGCTGATACATTCTGAGTTTCTTTTTTATTTATTTATTTATTCTTTTTGCAGTTCTATTATTTTTTAAAATTTTAAAATGAAAAAAGAATAAAAACAATGATACAGAATTTCAAAACAAAATAATAGGAGATTAACAATGGTTGATATATTGTGTATAGTTATCTTTAAAGTAGTTGTACAGATTATAAGATACAGGCACAAAAAAATGACCAAACAATGAAAGCACAGACCGTTCCCTTCAATGAACTGAGAGATTAGTAGTATGGTTATCTATCTTGTGTGTGTGTGTGTGTGTATATATATATATATATATATATAATTTTCCCTTCTTTCTTTTCTCCCTTCCTCTATCCCAATTGTCTTTCCTTTTGAGCAATTCCTTTCCCTTTTGCTTTCACAATACCTATTGCACATTTTGGATCTTACTTACTCTTTGTTTTTTACACTAGGGAGATAATACAATATTTATACAAGCAAGTCTGATTTATTTCATATACGAGTATGGTCTCAGCTGCGTCCAATTTACCTACAAAAGCCTCAAGTTTATCCTTCCTTATAGCTGAGTAGTACTCCGTTGTATAAAAACTCAATTTTTTATAGCTATTATTTATATTTCAAACTATTCCATTATTTTATCTTCTGTAAAGATTTCTCCAATAATGAACACAACACAGTATTTTCAGGCTACCATTAATGAAAAATGTAAGTTATTTCCAAATGATACCACAGCCATCTGGTGCAAAGGGTCCTGTAGTACTTGGCACCATAAATGCCTGTTGAATAAGTAAATGAAATTAGGAGGAATTTTCTTGTGTTTGTGGACAAGACTCTGGACTTGCTCATTGGCAGGATATTCACAGCGTCATCTTTACTCCAAAGCAGTTGTTCCAGTTTGCACTTCTGTCTGCCGGTGTCCGGGTGCTGCACTTCCCCCACGTCTCTGGCCATGCCCAGACCCCCTAGACTCTGACATTCTCGTCCAGCTGCTGATCTTGTCAAAGGCACTGTGCTGTTGTTTTAACTTGCATTTCTCTTATTTCCGGTGAGGAGGGCTGGGTCCCAAGACTGAACAGACCTACATCTCGCTGAACTTTGGTAACCGTAATAAATCTGTTCAGGTTTTCTTCATTTTCACTCGATTTGGGGTATTTATATTGTTTCAGGTAATTCTCCACTCCATCTGAGTTCTCAAATTTATTTTTAGCATTGTTTGTAACAGGCTTGTTTTAAAAAAAATAAGTATTGTCTCTTCAGTAACTTCTCCTTTCTATGCCTAGTACTGTTGATTCATGCTCTCTTTTTCTTCGAGATCAGTCTTGCTGACCTTGGTTTTGTGGATACTCTCTATTTCTTTTGCTTCTATTCCAGCACTTTCTATTTTTTCTTTTTTACTTATTATTTTTTATTAAGGATAGAAAAGGCGACTTCCACAGCTGCTTCAGAAAGTGCCAAGGACGAGGGGATAAGTGTGTTGGAAGAGAAAGGGAGCATTCTGAGGGGGACTAACGCAATGTGTCTTTAACTGTAATACATTTTTCTTATTTAAACCTTCACTGTCATTTTCAATTGCACCCTGTATGTGCTAAACTTTGGAACTGGACAACAGAGGGAGCCCAACAGGAGCACAGCCTGCCCTGCCCACCTGCACCCTGCTCCCCCAGGCCTCCTCACTAAAGAGCCTCCTTAAGTCACAAGCATCTGCATTCCTGCCTCACTTTCTCTTTCCCAAAAACCTATCTGACATAAGAATAAATTAGAAAAACAGGATTTAAGAAGATCCTTGGTATCAAGGGCTGCTCAATGCAAATGAAGGACAGAGATGGCTCCCCTGCTGTTTGGAAAGGTACAGTACTCTCCAGAACGGGCTTACACCTGAGCAGGTGAGATGCTTGCAAGATGATCCAAAGAATGCAGGAAGAACATTTCAGAATTGTATTATTTTACCAAGTTATTACTTTTGTTTGTAAATGGGTATACATGCATGGAATGTAAATCTATTTTTCTGGTGATAGTAAGCAATCAGAGAATTTTAGAGACTACTTTAAAGCAACAATACTACATCTCCATGGCAGTTATAAAAGCAGAATCCTTAGTCAAACTCCACAAGTGTTTTCCATCTCAGGTACGAGCACCTGTGTCCATACATGGATCAACGTCATTGAGACATCTTCAAGTTAATGACCAAGTCACACAGTGAGCAAGTTCAGCCTTACCTTTCTCGTTCTGCTTTATTCTTGATAGATTTATCTTGGCTGATGGCCTTGCTATTTTCCATAGAAATCTTAGCCTGGTGGGCTCGCATTTCCTTGCTTTCCCTATGTATTAAAAATAAACAAATGGGATAGGGATGGAGTTAGTGTTTCACAGGTACAGGTTTTCGCTGGGGGCTGGTGAACACATCCTGGCACTGGGTGGCAGTGGTAGGTACACGACAATGTGCATGTATTTAACACCATAAATTTAAAAATGGCCACAGTGGTACATTTTATATGGTGTGTATTTAATTAATGAAAAACAAACAAAATGCAAATTTTATGTGTAACAATAGGACTAGATCCACCCCCCTGGCCCCACCCCGTTACTGAACTCATTGAGTTATTTTATATTTTGAGGGAGGGAATGGAGCCAGCTCACGTGGTTCTGGAACCCTGAAGGGCAGTGAGCCACCTAGTGGTGAAGTAGCAATGAAACACGAGCATTTCCGGCTGTGCCCCACAGTATTGGTGACTAAATGGGTTGAAAGAGGGAGAAAGAGAGTGTCATAACCTTCCTGCTGCTGACAGTCCATGGGAATCAAAGGGGCTACATGGCTTCAAGTGAGCAGAGGAAATTGCAAAAACTCATGTTTACAGGGGATAAAAGCCTCCGTGTGAGTTCAAGGATGAGCATGGCTTGCATGAATTTAAATTATGTATGTGCACAACACATGCATATGATTTAGAATACTACAATGAATGTGATTATAAAGAAGCGTTTTCTGGAACCTGCAGCGATGCCTGGAATCCAGCAGGTAAGATGCTCCCTGACTTGTGTCCAGAGGTTTGTGTGCCTCAAATAGGGGGACAACAGGCAAGTGGAGAGCAAGCACCTCGGTCAGTAACCTCAGAGCACAGCAGCAGAAAGATGCCTAGAACTCTGGAAACTCTGGCCCCTGAGAAACGGCTCCCAAGTTGTGTATGTGTGTGTGTGTGTGTGTTTTCTGGAACTTGCTAGTAAATTGACCATTTCTTCATTCATTTGTTCATTCGCTTATCCACGCATTCATTCTTTCGGTTGATTCAACAAACATGATGAATGACCAAATGTTGCTAACACATGTTAAGAAAACAAGGATTTTAACTGTTTGGGGTATGGTCTTGTGTCCCCCCGCCACCCCAAAGCCTCATGTAATCACGGATGGGGCTGAGTCTGGCATTTGTGATCGGTCTGTTGTCTAGCACTGGGATTGGTGATGTGAGTGCTGCACTCACCCAAGGGTGGAGCTGACATACAGAGTAAGGGTGGGAAGAAGATGTGTCTCCTTCTCATGGCTCACCTTGCTGTTGAGGTGGCCATGAGTGGTGGCCCCGCCTTGCCATGCTACCTTAAGGTCAACTGAGTATGGACTGAAACCTCCAAGAACTGTAAGAAATAAACATGTTGTTCCCTAATTTTGGGCATCAGGTATTCTGTCTCAGCAACGAGAGAAAAGTAACCAAGACGTTAACCAAAAACAATGGTTGTGGCGGCAAAAAGGAAACAACCACAAAACACCTGAGGAAAGACTGAAACACTGTTGTTATTTGGAAAGATGCCACTGCCTTGAATTTAGATTTGTACCTAGTTTATGGTTTCTTCAAAGGACTTCCTCAGAAATGCAAGTGTTAGTTTCCTATATTTTTTTTCAGACAATGCCGACCTTCTGGTGCTATCTTTCTCCTTTGTTCAATTATAAAATGATTATTAGGTGCCTTGTGCTGAGGTACCTTCGGATTGATACAGATACCTATAATCTGGTATGGCAGCAACAACCAAATGCAGAATGATAAACAGGTTTTTTGTTTTGTTTTGTTTTCCTTTTATTGGATCAAGAACATTTCTAATGGGAAAAAGAAAAGAACTTGTAGCCCTAGGCATTCTAAAAAGGTTTTCTGGTTTACCTGTGCGATGCTTCTGCTTTCAATTCTTCGGTGTCTATCAATGCACCCTAACTGTGGCATATGGGAGGCACTGGGTAGGGAGCCCGCAAGCTGCAGTGGCTCGGTGATGAAGAACGTTATCATGAACACCCTCCTGCCCGGGGTGGGGGAAGTCCAGCTTGTACTCGGCTGTAACTGCAGGGCAATGTTTACTCCGCAGCAGTGGGGAACAGCTAAGTCGGCTGATACTTCTCTGCTGTTTTGTAATCGGGCCTGTCTTCCTAAAATTCACGGAGGTCCGCATTAACCACAAGAATGGGGGAAGACTGGTTCCCTCACAGTTTGTCACTGAGCGATCAGAATCAGTCTAGGAGCTTTACTGGTTACCTCTTCTTTCTCCGTATCTTTCTTCCTTCTGCCGCAGATCATTTTCTAAAGCCCAGTCCCAGTCCTGCCTTTCTGCACAGCCTCCAGGACTACAGAGCTCCACGGGGCTGGATGTTCCTTAGTATCTGTGACATCTCTTAGTATGTATCATACACTTGTAATTTGACTTAGCTTTTCATGTGAGTAATATCTCGCCAACACTTGATGGAACAGAGGCTATTTCTTACAGTTCCCCTTGCTCATATCAACTGTGTGAGAGCTGTGTATTATGTCAAGTTGATTTCACTTATTACCTTGGTGTGCATGTGTATATATGTACACACACGCACACGCACACACACACACACACACACAGTCACAAACATAATCATTCTTTTTAAAGACTGGGAGTTTATTCTGGGGATGGCTGGCTCTCCTACCTGTCATGGGACAATTTCAGCTGCTGGGTTTGCTGCTCATGGGCATTAATCAGTAGCTTCTTCAGCAACTCACACTGCTGGTTAAGGTGCAGGTCCCGGATTTCTTGCTCCTCAGCACTGTGGGTGTTGATCATTTCTGACCATTCCTTTGTGTGCTGTGCCACAATCTCTTTGACCTGTTAGGGGAAAAAGGGATGAAGTCATCTGGAATCTTCATGGGTTACGTATGAACTGAAATGCATCATTCATGCACTTCAGATTCCCGTCCCACCAATTTACTTGGCCAATCAGTGCACGTCTGCAATCCACAAAAATGTATGTGCAAAAGAAAGTCATTCATTATTATAACAAATCAATCATTTCAGCTCTAAATATTTAATTGTGAACCATTATTTTACTGCCTAATTTGTTGAGATCGATTTGTCTGGACTGTGGCTCCTTTCTCAGAATTTTCTTTACTACTTTATACTTTTCCAACTTCACTTCCATCAAGCCAGAGGTCTAAACAGAGCTGCGTGTTCTTTATTCCTGGACTGTGACTTGCTGCATCATCCCTAACATGCTTTGCATAGAAAAGTCTTGCCTCTGAGTATCTATGCACTTTGCAATGTGGTTTTGCAGGTAGTACTCTTGTCAGCAGTTAGAATCTATTCTTCCACCTCCTTGACCATGGCTGAACTTGTGGTTTCCTTTAGTCAACGAGACAATGGCAAACATGATATAAGCAGGAAAGTGTCCTCTGTTGTGCTTGGTACCCTGTGACAGCCTGTGCTAGTCTGCTAGAGGCTGCAACATCACATAAGAAAAGACAACCAGCAGTCAGCCACCCAACAGATACACAAGTGTCTGTGACACACAAGTGAGCCCAGCAAAAGCAGAAGAACCATACCAAAGTTTTTGAACTCCTGAACTGTGAGCTGATAAACAGTAGTTGCTTTAAGGGACTAAACTTTGATATCATTTATTATGCAATAAAAGCACAATGACCCTGTTGCCAAGGTTTGTTCCTTTCTGCTTAGGGAAAGCATCTAAAAATCACGGCAAGTTGAATGAGACATGACTTCTCCAGCATTCCAGCAAAGAGGAAGGCGGGGAACAGCTTTCGAGGGTACGTGACTTCTTAACTCTACACAGTGCATGGTAAACGAGGCAACGGAGCAGCCAGGATGACTCCACCTAGAACAGCATGGCGGGTCCCTGCACATGGCCAGGCCATTATGCCCGACAACAGAGCTGCTGTGGACAGATGGAAGCCGGCTGGGTGACCAAATGGTAAGATTGACAGCTTTTTAAAAGAATTTTTCTTCTAAATCTATTATTATTGTAGGAAATGTTTGTGTTCTTCCTTGGGTTTTAGCATTTAGGTCTACAAATGGCCACAACCTTAAATTCTTGTTTTCTCCTTACATTCAAGTAATTAGACTCCTCTCTTAAAATATCAGCTTTCAGTTTTTCTCTTCTCACATTTTCCCCAGCAAAATCAAGGTGGAGTAAGTATCCAAACAAGTACTCAGACCCCAAAATGGATAGTCTTCTGTCTTGTGCATATTGATCTTACTTTTATAAGGAGATATAGTCCGTGTTTTACACAGTATTTCTTGTGCTGCTTTTCATTTATTGTACTTGATGTCTTGCAGTTGGACAGCATAAATATAGGTAGTATATTTTCATAAACAAAAGAGGAAGTGGTGCTTTTCAAAGCCAGTGAATCTGGGGGCAAACATGAGCCCAAGGTCCTGTCTCCCCAGACCAGCCCCAGGCTACTGTGATTTCTGATCAACACCAGGTACCCCCTCCAAACACTCCCAAATGTCTTCTGCAAGTCACTGCACTACCAATGGGCATTTCCTTACCTTAGATTTGTGATCTGATGTCAGTGTCTGAATTTTAATTTCTGTTTCCTTTTTCATTTCAAGACAACTGCTTCCCCTGAAAATAGAAAATTGCAAAAATGCATACCAGAAATTAGATATCTTCCAATTCCCTTGGGCTCTGTGACAAAGCTTTCTGATGAAGACAATATATTCATCAAATGTGATGTGCCATGGCTCATTGGGCAGCATGAGTTTTTCTAGTAATAGATTCATACCTTACAAAATATTATCTGTATCATGATTACTCAATTCAAGCACTACACAAAGAGACACTTCAGACCCAACAATTATTTCATTGTTAAGGGTCTGTTGTCAGAGTTTCCATTTTGGTTTCCCTTTTTCTTTGAGCTACTTTTCATTTACTCAATAAAATGTTATTGGGAATGAAAACTGGAAAATAGGTCTTCAGCTTTGAAGTGAATTTCTAATTCTTTCATTTTGGTTTCAAAGCCAGACTTTTGTCTTTTAAACATGCCAATGAGGAAGAAAATAGCATTATAGGGTATTTTTTCTTCTTGGCATTATAGGGTAATTTTTGCTTCTGAGCCTATTGTAAGTACGAAATACATGCTAAGCAATTGCCCAGCAAGCATCACTGCTCATTTCAGTGATTTTGGAAAGTTTTCCTTTCCATATCATTGCTGAAACAAGGACAGGTCCCCAGCATCTGTTTCAGCATGCACACTCTGGTTTATTAAAGCCCGAATCAGAATGCTTCATTATAGTATTAATCAAGCAAGGTCTCTCATCAATCTATTCCTTCTCCCTGGCTGGAACTGAGTATGTTTCTTCTCTAGCCTGTTATTTAGAGAGCTTGAGGCATTGCTGAAACATTTTCCTGTCTTTATACTAAACAAAACCCTTCACAGTGAATGCAAGGATAGGTTTTATTCAATAGTCTTCACTGTTGGCATCAATGAAGAACTTCTACAATATTAAAAATCAAGGTTGCAAGTTCCCCCCTCTTCGGTATCACCTTATTATTTACTGTCTATGCAAAATCAATTTACGTACTCTCAGTTTTCCTAACTTTACTTTATCTCTCTCTCCAATTTATCTACTTCCTATCTTTTTAAAGCCACTGAGTAGAAAACACTTGAGAGACATAGTTATCATCTTATTAGGCCACAGCTGCAGGGCACTTTAAGGAAGCTCCTTTTCTCCATCTCAATTATTCCTTTCATGTGAGTGGAAAGGGTAACGAAACCTATTACAGGTGCTTCTTAACTTACAGTGGGATCATGGCTGGCAAACGCATTATAAATTAGAAATACTGCTAAGTAGAATATACATCGAATCCACCTAACCTACCATATCCTGGCCTAGTAATGTAGTGCTCTGTAGAGGATCAGCTGTTTCCACTCGTGGTCCCCTGGCTGACTGGGAGCCAGGGCCCAGCACTGCCAGGGAGTCTTGCTAGCCCAGGAAAAGATACAAATTAAACGTCTGATGTACAGCCTCTACTGAATGCATATTACCTCTGCACCACTGTGAAGTCAGAAAGTCCTAAGATCTAAATATTTTACATCGAAGATCGTCTGTGCTTGTTTTAGAAATAGATTCCACTTATGAAATATTGAAAGATGAATTTGTTCCTCCTTTCAGGACCCTTTAGCCACTGTGCTGTAGTAAAAAGTCTGAGCCATTTTGATACCACGGTCAGTAACAGTGGGGAACTCTACAGTTACAGCTCTCCAGAAGAATGCAGCTGATACCTGACTTGGAAGTTAACTTTTATCATATTGTTGAGACTCTTATTGTTCCAAGTCTTTGGAAATTGCTCTGTACCTGAAGTGGTGTTGAATTTGGCAGTAAAGGCCCAGGGAGAACTGGGTAGATGAACTTTTCCAGTCTCATCTATACTAGGGTAAGATAAGGCTCTACTTGTTGAGAGACCTTCAAGACTGCTCAACAAGCTGCCTGGGGCATAAGTGACCAGGAACAACTTATAATAAATGTTATGCTGACTGCACTTTACCTTTGAACTTAAAAAAATAATAATGAGTAAATATAAATTTCATCCATTCTTTGGTTTATAGAGGCAGTATCATGGATTTATTGATGTTGAAAACTAGTACCTCTTTAAACTAAAACACTATGTGTTGCTTGAGTCTGAAATCTTGTCAACAGAGATTCCAATTTAAAAATATGGAAGTCGCATTTCAATACAGCTGTGAACAAGAATAAGCAAACCAATTTTTGAAAAGAAGACTTGAGAATAAAAATGAAATTTTTCTTGGAAAGTACTATAAAATTGCCAGAAATTTGTTCCTTAAAGATGTTAGGGTGTCTACTTGCTATTCAACATTTTGGTGAAAAACTTCACTGAAAGTGAGAAAATAACTTAAAAACAAAACAGCCTAAGCTACCGATGTGCTCAGAAGTCTACAAGAGTCACAGCTCCACCTAATGTATTATATTCACCCCAGTGCAGTCACATGAGCCATGAGATGAGTTGGTGAGATTTGCCTGACTCATAATCTATATCAAAAACTTTTCCAAGTAACAGGCCATGGTTTTGCTTCTGAGATACACAGTGAAAACAACAGGAAAACAAAGGCACACTCCGCATAGTAATGGTGTTCCAAAGTTAGGGGTCTGATTTGTTGTTTTTCTAGAAAAATCTAACTGTAATAAGAATGAAAGAACCCCTAAAAATTGAGGCCTGATATTAGGGGAGGTGGACATAATTACCTACTCTTTACTCCTCAAGGAAAATACATTAGTTTCATGTCATAAAGTTAGGTCTTTGGGACCAGAAATTATAACAAACATAGTCAGTTCTGTTATCTTGATTGAATGTCAAAAATAAAAAACAGGCAGAAAAAAAATAATTCTTTTCTATTTTTCTCTGTGGGAGGCTCGAAGATACCAGCATAATTTAAAAGGGGAAGATTAAAAGCCAGAGAAAATTCACTGAAAGAGGACAAAGCTGTGTCAAAAAAACAATTTCTCAGATAATGGAATACATGCAGAGGCTCACGGCGTCTTCCCCAGGGTATTTATTAATCCTAATGGGAAAGCAGCCAATGTTATAGAGTAGCACTGGTCAGATGCCACCTTAGCCAAGTGGTCCAGAGCAGCATTGCCCCTGATGAGACATAGTAGCACTGGGTACCATCTCCCAGCATCACGCACAGAGAAGGAAGCATCACGACTTCCAGGGTGAGCTTGTCAAACACACACGACCTCCTTCACTTGTGAGAGACAACCAGATAAACCAAGTGGAAAATACAAAATAAGTGAGCAGCACTTGTTCAAACTGAAAAAGTCATGAAAGTCAAGGAGCGGCTGGAAGGGCTGTAGACTGAAAAACAACGAGAAGAAAATAAATGCAAGGTGCAGTTTTAGAGGAGATTCCAGAGGGGCATTAGTGAGAAAATGTTGCAATTTGAAAAGCCATTGCAGTTTAACTAACAAGTATTGTTCTAATGTCAGTTTCCCAGTCTGATCACTGTACTATGGTTTTGTGACACATTAATATTTAACAAAGCTGAGTTAAGGATAGGACAACTTTCTCTGCTAGACCAGTCTTCTCTTTTTCCATGGGGCCTATGTGCTAATGCTAAATCCCCCAGTGGTTGGCTGAAGCCACAGATAGTACCGAGATACACTGTTTGTTAGTTTATTTTCCCAAACACAGATATCTATGATAAGGTTCAATTTATAAATAAGGTACAATAATATACTAGCTACAACAATAATAAAACAACAATAACGATATACTGATATGGAAGTTATTTAAAATAGTTTATTTCTACAATTTTCCATTTACATTTTTTGTGCTGCTGTTGACCTTATACAGTTAACTCAAACCACTAGAAGTGAAATTGCAGGTAAGGTGGAACCAACTGTATTTTTGCAATTTCTCTGTAAGTTTAAAGTTATTCAAAAATAAAAAGTTACACCCAATTCTCAGGGTGAGAAGTATTGTTTTCCAACTATTTCTGGCTGAGATTTTTTTTTTTCAGGACCTCTCCTGAGAAGCTTCCCTAGAATATTGCTAAGGGGACTCATGCTGGCCTTGTTATGATGCCAGGGTATTTAATGAGCAAGTCTCTTATTCTCAGGGTGTAATTTGAGATGATAAAAACAGAGGCAACACTAAGTTCTTCTGTGGCCCAAACAGGTAGTTGAACTGTGAGAAAAGACACCATATAAAAGAGGAAAGGAAGGAAACAACATTACCCCTTCTTCTTCATGGCCTTCTCTAAGATCTTTTCATGAGTTGACTTCTCCTTGTCGTACTGTGCCACGATTTTGTCAACTTGCGTGCAATGCAACTTCTGCATGGTACTGTGCTCCTGTAAAAGAAAAGCCTGCAGTTACAAGGTGGGCTTACAGTGAGGGGGACAATCTTTGCACTGTTACGATGGCATCATTTTCACAAGCTTTCCCAGAGCCTTGGTTGGGAAGGTCGACAAGTATTCATGTCTGAAAACTACGCAGACCTCCAGTCTGGGAGAGTTTCGGGTTCAAGGACGTTCCAGCAAGAGAGTTCCCAGCCTCAGTCTCAGGAACAGGCCAACCTCCAAAGGCGGTCCTGCTTGTGGACAGGCAGTGCCAATCACTTCAAGTGCCTTCTACACATATGTCTCCAGGTGATTTCTTTGTTCTCCGGTCCAGCACACATGGCCTCTGTCCCTTCCACAAACTGGTCCTCTAACCTCCAAATTTAGCTACTGTATTTCTTCCCTTACTAAATACAACTTTCCATTACATGAGACATGGTTTCTAAACACCTGGCACATTTTGGGGTGTCTTGAATACCATCATTATACAACACGCTTGCCACTGTGGGTATCACCTTCAGCTGCACCTGAATCTACATCACTAGATATATTCGCTGACTTCTTTAAGGAGATGTTTTCATGAGGGTGGTCAGACTGTTCAGGAGCTCTGATATGTGGTTTTACAGATTTTTAAAAGATTTTGCGATCTGCTTCACTGAATTGCTAAAAGTCAGGCTGCAAGGCTTGGAAAATAGTAACTATTTCTCTGTAAATATTGTATCTTTCTGGACAATGAGGAAGGCATGTGGTTATAGCAAGTGACTACTAGGGAATCAGGTGTTACTGGGTGCTCAGCCTCTCAAAGATGAAATCACTACCATCACGAACACCTTCCTCTAAGTGTTATTTAATGTTACAGCTTAGTCTCACTCTCCAGAAACTTACAGAATGGGACAGTAAGAACTCGAATAGGCTGATACTATTCTGTGTATATAACTACTCTCATAGTCATATTTCTTTTTTGCTAAAATTTTTTAAAAATCGAGCAACTTAATTTAGAAACATTTTTTTCCCATCAAGTAGGATTGCCTTTTAGAAAACCTAACTCATAAATGTCTTTGAAAAATTTCATGACCAACAAAAGAGGGATTTTTAACCATAACAAGGTTTCCTTACTTTGTCCACTTCACTAGTCAATTAACACAGAACTCGATGATCAACTTGCTCAGGTGTAACTTCTGATGTACCAGGCCTTCACATTCCTGTCTCTCAAACTGGAAGACTGTCCCTGCTAGGATGATCCCCAGGACAGGAACTAACAATAGGGATAAAGGTTGTGATCTTCCTGTGGATTTAGGGTCAGGGAGTTCTGTGTAACCAGGACTGCTTAATGTGCAGTTGGAAAACCCCATACACACAGCCATATTTTCAATGGGTACACTTTCGTGTTACAAACCCAGTCAGTCAGAGCTTCTGCAAAGTGGTATTGGGTGAAACACCTAAGTTCCTCAAGCCCCAGTCCTGGGCAAGTCTGTTCACCTTAGTAATTGGGATAAGGATACCTATAAGGAACAACCGAAACACATGGATAAATGTTTAAATAATAATTTAAAAAAAACTTACCACAGTAAAAGACACATTGGCAAGAATGATGGGGTAAGTGTGTTGGGAACAAGATGGAGTATTTTGAGTGTTTGGAAGGGGATTAATGGCAATGTGTCTTTCACTATAATAAATTTTGAAATTTAAACATTCACTGTATTTTCCAATCACGACTCATTGGTCAACTGTCTACGGCAATTTCTATCAATCAAAAACATTACAGTGTGTCCTCATTCATTTGTTCACTGGATCTGGCACCGTGTGACTTCTGGCTCTTCCCAAAAGTCAAAATAAACCATGAAAGGCAAACATTTTGAATTAATTCAGGACATCAAAGCAACTATGTTAGTGCAACTAAAGATACTCACAGAAAAGGATTTCCAGGCCTGCTTCAGAAAGTGGCAAGAATAATGTGATGTGTTTGACGTGAGGGGAATATTTTGCAGGTGAGTAAAAAAAAAAGGTGTCTTTTATTGCAATAATTTTAAAAATGAAAAATGTGTCGTACTCTTTTTCCAAAGATAATGACACACAAACCAACTCATACTATCCAATACCTATGATGATACACAAGCAATGACTTGAGATATGGGATGTCAATCAGTTAAGTCAGCAAATCTTTCCTTTAAGCCTAGTCTGCTGCTCCAGGAGCAGAGTAACACACTGATATGTTATTGAATATATTTAGCAACTCTAGCAATGTCTTTGGCAGGATGGTGGGAACCTATTTAAATGGTCTATCCCTAAGCTTTTTAAGATTCAGAAGCCATTGTGTTTGGTTAGCACATGTGCTAATTTTCCTAGGCAAATAAATATAGAACTCTCATATGTGACTCAATGAAAACATATTGGAGGTCCCATCTTCCTAAGTCTCTTGCAAACGTTATTCAAATTAGGGTGGAGAAGACTGTTTAAACATTCTAGTGTGGCAAATGGAAAACAGAGGATGGAGGTGAATCTTAGTTAACTTAGTTATGAAATTTAGTTAAATGTAAGGACTGAGGCTGTTTGTACCGTAAAGTTGTTCATGATGAATTTATCTCTATGGCTTGATGTTCCACAAAAGCAGGGCAAATTTTTTTTTGTACCTACCAGAACCAGGGAGGTACGAATAAAGTAGATGCCCAATAAATATGCAAATAAACTATAGATTACAAAGAATTATGGGAAAGGAGCAAGAGGACTTGGATTCTGGTTTCAGCTCAATCAATCATTAGTAAGGTGGTCTTGTGTAACACATACAAATCTTTCCAGGCTTCAATGTCTCCATTAGAAAAGTAAGTGTGATATCTAATTCATGGGTTGCAGGAGCTGCAAAGTTACCTAATGTATGGAGAAATAATCTGAAAAAAATTCGAAGCCTACTGAATTAAAATGATTACAGTTAGTACAGCTAAAAAAGCTGGTCCCGGAAAAATTGTCTCTGTGCTTCTTTTTGTACTCAAAATTCTACCATTGTGTGCAAAGTGCTGATCATTGAAATCTTTCAGGGTTACTTGTTCCCAGACATTAATTCTTAGAATGGAAAAGAAAGGAACCCTAAGTATAGATTGCCTTTTGATGGTCAAGATTCATCTTCTAGAAGATGAAGGAACTAAGAAATGGCTTAACGAATTAGGGAGACACCATTGAAGTAACATGAACTTTATTGTTCAGGTCAAGAGTAGTGAAATTAAATCTGTTGACTTAAAGTCAATCTTAATTGGGACATTTCGGGGGAGGGAGTTAATATACTGCTTAGAGCAGATTTTGGATATGTTTCTCATCCAAGTTAAGAAAATAAAACAGCTTCTTTGGGAAAAACTGCTGCTGCAATTCATACATGTGACCGAGGTGACTCTGGGCATGAATTAATCACACCATAGATGGTGCTGAAAAGTCAGCATAAATCATGTTTGCCTGCCACACAACCTGGAGGTTACTGAGAGGCTGACTCTGTGGGTGGTTGCTAAATCTTCGCCCATTTCAACTTCCTAACAGAGTTACAGGTCTGCTCTCCAGGTCTTAGAATGAATTACGTGAGTTTAGCAGCAGTCTGGCTATTATCAACTGCATTACTTACATAACAAAAACAAAATTTCCACCAGTAGCTTCACCCAAACGTAGATGTTAGTAGGTTTCTCAGGCATTTTATTTGATTCATCGCATGTTGATGCTGCACACTGGTAGTCCAAAGGTGCATTTCACTTGCAGATGTAGATTTAGGGTAATGTTCTGGACTAACATAGTATTTCAAAAACGAACTGAATTAGAGTATATTATTAAGAGAGCAAGAAATTTATATAAGATTTAAAATTTTGCCAGGCACGGCATTGTATGTTTGTAACACCCGCTACTTGACAGACTGAGGTAGGAGGATCATGAGTGTGAGTCCAGCTTAGCTAACTCAGGAAGACCCTACATGTGGGTTGGATGCACCACAAAAACAGATAGAAGACTTTATGACTCTCTTTCATAGAATCGAGCCGGCCCAGACACTCTGGAGGCACCAATGGTAGGAGCTGAGTCTCATTTGTGCTTAGAAAGGAATGACTGGTTCTAACTTTACTGGAGTATAAATGGTAACATCACTTAGGTAATTCCTGTTTAGCTCCTACAGCCATTTGAATTGTAATTCTTCTTCTTAACATGTTACTGGGACTATTTACCTAATATTTGGTTTTAGGTATTATCAGCTGATTGACTGATTGATTGATTGATTGATTTTGTGCTACAGATCTGACCACTCTGGAAAATTAGAAAAACATTCTCAGCTCTTCACAGCAAAGAGTTATGTGCTAAGGTGGGATTATTGTGGCTTAGTTCTGCTTTGTTTGTGTCTTATCTAACTGGCACTTAAAAACTCTTACCCTACAACAGGGGAAGGAATATTAACAAAGCATATCCTACGCAAATATGAAATTGTCCGAATAAAATGTATGATTATGTACAAGTTAATATGTGCCACAGATTATAATAAAAATGCATTATATAAGGTGTTTTTTTGTGATGCTAGGGACTGAACCCAGGGCTTCTGCATCGAGGTACATTTTCAGCTATTTTAATTTTTTTTATTTTGAGACAATGTCTTGCTAAGTCTTTGAATTCCCCAGACTGCACACAAACTTGCAATCCTGCTGCCTCAGAATGCTGAAGTTACAGGTGTGTTCCATTGTACCTGGCTGAGGAAAGTGTCTTTAAACTGAAACACACACACACACACACACACACACACACACACACTACCCTAGTTTCTCCTTCAGATTGAAGTTTCTCCTTCAGTTTTCAGATATTGAGAAACAAGTAGAAATCTGATTGCCAGTTGCAGTTAAGAGGATCAAAAGCAGCTGAAAGTCAAGACTTCGCTTCACTGCAGGCATTTTCATGAACACCTCGATCTCACTTGGGGCACCATAGTCATTTCCTGTCTTATCACTATTCTACTAGCAGCCCCCAGAGGTATTTTCCCAGCTCTCCTTTGGAAATGGCCGAGTCTCATGTTTAGTCTACTAACTTCTTCATCCTGTAGCTAATCTTCTATCTTGGAAATAAGCTATCTGTTGGGTGATACATTCATTTCTTTATTTAACATTTTATTTTATTAGTACATGTTTGTATTTTATGCAGTTTACAGTCATCTTGGGGAGTGGTCACATGTACATATTATGGCTTGTTTTTCTTTTCTCCCCTTCCCTTTCCTTCCCCCTCCTCCCTCCTCCGCTGGTTCTCTGATCACCTTTTCATACTTGTTGATACTATTTGCTTTAGCACAAGTTATGGCTTACAATATTTATAATGATTTGGGTTATTAGGTTCCTACACTTGGCGTATCTTTATTCCTCTTATTTCCCCTTCTCTTCCCTCTTCCCCCTCTCTTTGTTTCCTTGGACCCCAGTTAATGAAAACAGCTATACATTTATTTGTTACACCACTGGGATTCAGTTCATGGATACTCTACTTACCTTCAGGTCTGAGGAAGAATAGAATCACTTATCTAGGCTGATGTATGTAAGTGGTAAGACTAAGTATAGGTCTCTGCTCTTGGTTAATGAGTGTCAAGGTGGGCCACAGATACAGTAGTTGAAAGGGTATAGAATAGATCACTTTCCTCCATCAGGAGGTAATTATATATCCAAGATTTAGGGCTAACAAACCTTAAACTCATGTTAGGCACCTTCAAAATTATTATAAAGAGTATAGATTATCTTTCACATAAAGGTTGGGAGATTTCACTCTAATACTGCTTGACAACAGGGTTAAGTCTTGCTTCCTTAAGCAAATCTGATCTATATCTTGCAGACATTTACTAGAGTTCCAATAAGAGGATAGGATTAGTAGACAGTAGTAGGTAGTGTTCCTAAAGAAAAGTTTCTAAAAGGAGATTGAAGGGGATATTAGATGATGGAGAGATATCCCAGGCTCTTGGGTAGGAAGAATCAATATAGTGAAAATGGCGATACTTCCAAAACTTACACAGATTCAATGCAATCCCAATCAAAATACCAATAACATACAGAATTAGAGAAAACAATCCTAAAATTTATTTGAAATAAGAAGAGACCTAGAATAGCAAGGGTGATCCTGGGCAACAAAGTCAAGACAGGGGGCATTACAATTCCTGACCTGAAATTATACTATAAAGCTACTGTAATAAAAATGGTGTGGTACTGGCAAAAAAAAAAAAAACAGACCCGAGAATCAATGGAATAGATTAGAAGATCGAGAAATAACTCCAGACATGTTAAGCTATCTTATTTTTGACAAAGGTGCTAAACACATTCACTGGAAGAAAGATAGCCTTTTAAATAAATGGTGTTGGAAAAACTGGCTTTCCACATGCCGAAGGTTAAGATTAGACCCATATCTTTCACCATGTACTAAGTTAAAATCTAAATGGATTAAAGATCTCAACATTAAAACAGAAACATTAAATCTGCTGGAGGATAGAGTAGGTAAAACTCTTGAAGACATTATGAATAAAAGCCAGACTGCACAGGAATTATCGCAAAGAATCAACAACGGGATCTCATCCTACTGAAAAGCTTTTGCCCAGCAAGAGAAGCCACCAACAGTGTGAAGAGACTACTTACGATGTGGGAGAAATTGTTTACCAGCTGTCCCTCAGATAAAGGATTAATATCGAAAACCTATAAAGAACTTAAAAAAATCAGTCCTCCAAGATTTGAAGACGCAATCCAAAAATGGGCATCTGAGATGAACATACACTTCTCAGATCAAGAAGTACAAACCACAAATAAATACATGAAAAAATGTTCAACGGCACTGGCCATTTAAGAGATGCAAATGAAAGTAACACTCAGATTCCCCCTCACACCAGAAATAATGGCTAGTATTATGAAGTCAACCAATAACAAATGCTGGAGGGGCTGTGGGGAAAAAGGAACCCTTCTCCACTGTTGGTGGGAATGCAGGCTGGTGCAACCACTGTGAAAGGCAGTGTAGAGATTCCTCAAAAAGCTAGGATTGGAGGTCCCATTTGACCCAGCTATTCCCCTGCTGGGTATCTTCCCGAAAGAACTAGAAACATCTCACCACAATGATATATGTTCATCTATGTTCATAGCTGCACAGTTCATAATAGCTAGATCTTAGAAACAACCTAAATGCCCCTCGACTGAGGAGTGGATAAAAAAGATGTGGTATGTCTACATAATGGAATACTACTCAGTTATAAAGAGCAATAAACTAGACATTTTCACCCTTAAATGGATGAGTACTGAAAATACACTTCTCAGTGAACTAAATAAGTCACACATATGTGACTATTGCATTGTTGCATTGGTGTGATGAACTGAAACAAAATCTATGTATATAAAAAGTTAGTTGCGACAGTCAGAGAAAAAGAATTTTGACTGAAATGTAGTTTTCCCAGGGTCACTTTCAGATTTTATTTTTAATGTGAAATGTTCATTTGAAAACAATAGAGCAATCATAACGAAAAAGATAGTCATATAGCAGGTCTCTCTTGATACACTGAGGTAAAAGTTTTGTGTTAATAATTTGTTGGATGATGTTTCATGTCTATATTTTTATCTTAAATAATTTTCAGGAATATGCAATGTGCTGATGATTGTTACTGTCTTATTGGCTGGTGTGAAATTGTTATGTTTTGATTTCTTATTTTCCTTTTGTTAAAAAAAGAAAAAGAAAAAGAAATGTTTCTAGAAACACAGTGTACATAGGAGGGAAGGTTATTCAAGATGTATTTCATGGATTTTATCTGGAGATTGTAACTAAGTCTAAGCTGGGCACAAGCTTCTTGGCCCAAAAATCATATGCTGATTAAGCAGTCCAGAAAGAAGCCAAGATACTTGTGCCCTAAAAACTTCATGATTGCTTTTAAAAATCTGTTGCTGAGACCATCAAGATGGGGTATGCAAAGAAAAACTAATTTGGGGAAACTCACAGTTTATTGGTTCAGAGCCTATATTCTTGAGAGACTGAATTTAAAAGCAAAGTTATTTAAGTCAAGTTGTTTTTCTCTCCAGCATACATGTTCTCATCTGTCCAGTGGGTGACTGACTGCCTGCAAGAATGGCCACCATTACTTGCCTCTCTATATTCACCCTACTTGGCAACATGTGCAGAAAAATTGGTGTTAAATTGAACACTGTCAAATGGGGATCAGGTGTCAAGTGTGCCCCTCAGTAACAGTTCAATGTATTCTTCCACTCCCCTCAGGAGGCTTTTCTTTTTCTGCATTAAAGACAAACATATTGGCAGAGTTGCCCTTGATATATGCAGACAAGTAAATACTCATAATATTCATCAACTTAGATCAGACAGTGGTAAATATTAAGAAAATATTATAGACTAAGATTTGTAGACTGTCCACAGAAAATTATTTCCAAATTAATTTCAAAGCCCTTGGACAATTAAAGTAGAACAAAATCTTTTTAAAATCAAATCAGACAATGGTGGAAAAGGATATGAGTGTCAGAAGCAGGCAACAGGTGTGCTAACCAGCATTGAACCAGTTACCTTACTCAGACAATGTTGGAGACTGCTATGAAGCAGTTCTGAGCAGGATATAAAATTTACTAATTGGCATTTTATTTATCTGTGAGCCTGTCCTAGGCCTAGGCCCCTTGCCTGGCGATGGGAGCTGATTCATAGTAAGGAAATTCTATGAATCACTGGTCCTGATCGAGGCCTGTAGTGGCCAATGAGGTCAGTGATACCTCAAAAGGCAAGGTAAAGAAGG
>RJWM01003359.1:55996-77513 GCA_004363535.1 Dasyprocta punctata | reverse complement strand
CAGACTGCCCTGCAAGATTTTTACTCTGCAGGGCATTGCAGTCCCATAACAAAGGCCATTTTGGAGATAACATAGTTCTCCATTCCTGGCATTCCTTCCTCCTTGGAGATGTCCTTGAAGTGACTCCCAAGTCCTGCTCAGTTCTGGCTCCACCCTCAGCACCTCCCTCAGTATCCCTCTCTTTGTCTATTTGAAAATATATACGGGTGATCCAGAGAAACTCTTTGTCTTAGCCCTCGTGATAGCTGCAGAGTCAAGAATACTGCAGGGGCTTTGATCCTCCTGGAGCCCTAAAATCATACCACTTGTCTCATTTATTTAAGCCCTCGCCGTACACTCGTTTGGAAGATTGGGGATCTAGGCCGGGTCCCCGATAAGACAAGGGACTCCCTCTTCTCTGAATTTCTTTGTTTTGTTTTGTTCTGCTTTTTGTATTTAGAATGTGGAGAGTGCTGCTTGGGTTTTAAGGATATTGCGAGAACTTGAGAATGTATAGAAAATATGTGACACAGAAGTGCCACCAAATAAATGTTAGAATTATTAGTCACAGTGGTTTTGTACAAAAGACTCTGGAATTCAGATTTCATAAATTACACTTAGCATTAAGGGAAACTAAAGATCATCTTTTACTGTCTACAATAACACGGGGGTTTCAAGAAACTCATGTTTCTAAAAGTGAGAGCAACTGCATGAGATTTACAGGTTGGCGAATGATACAAGTATTTGCTGGTGAAACAGGAAGAAAATGCGTGGACTGAAGCCAAAGACACTGGTGGTAGAGGGAGCGTCCGCTAGTGGTACTGCTGAATTGCCTCATGGAAAAGTAATTTCCCATCTTTGCCATTTTTCTCATTAAGCAGATAGACCTGTCAACTGACGTGAGTTAGTCTAGCCTCTGTTTGACGGCAAGGGAACTAACAGACAACTCTATGTAAGATTGAGAACATGGCAGCCGGCACGTTCTTCCCCAGTAATTCTAAGGTAGATGGAGAATTTCCTTAACATCCCACGGGATGTCACTGCAGTTGGCCCTACGAGTGGAGACTTGTTCACTCAGCGAAGCACCCAGTGTTCTTTCTACACAGAATGATGCAATAAGAGTGTGGGTTCTGGACTCTGATGATTTCGGTGCAATTAACAAGCTTTGCTACTCCTTCATTCCAGGACACTAAATTGCTTAACTTCATTAATCCTTAATTTGCTCATGTGCAAAATGGGACTTCAGCAGACTTTACCTTACAGGGCAGAGGGTACTGGATGGGAGAATGCGCATCAAGTGCTGAGCATGGCTTCTGGAAATCACGGAGCAGGCAAAAATTCCAGCTGCTGTCACTGTTGTTATTACTGATCACGGTGTATTTCCTGGTTACGCCTCAAGGAAATATTAAATGAGGCCAAAAAACATGTGCATCCCACTAGCCTAAAGGTCACTGAAGGCCTGCTCAGTGACAGACATCCAAGTGAAATGTGAGGACAATCTGTCACGTAAGGCTGCAGCACATGGTCAACGACTCCACTCTCCATAATTAAAGCCATTTAAATTGCGTTCGATCATATTTCTTTCTCCTTCTCTTCCGCTTGCATTCCTGTATTCCAGCTTATTGCAAATGAGCAACAAAATTGAAATCCTTACTTTAAATATCTCTACCTCCAATATACATGCTTATAATAATTAGAAGCATTTCTCTATTGGAAAATTAAAGGAATCCCATTAAAGGAGGGGATTACTCATGACACTTAGGAACAAACAATCTTTGACGTGACTTCTGAATCATGAATGTGCTAAACCATCAATTCAGTAGGACAAGGAACATTAATAGGCCAAGATGAAGCTGAACCTCTCAAGGGAGCACAAACTGTTAAAGGGCGACAAGCTTCCAGGACGTGGTGTGAGGTTGAGGTCAGAGTGTGAAGTGTGTCCTTTCCACAAAGACAAGACATTTCTCTTGCTTTCACTGCCCTTCATGGAAGAACACAGATATATATGATCCTTTCAGCAGGAGTAGCAGCCATTGCTATACACGATCAGAAGGAAAAAGAGATGCTACATTTCCTTCTTTTCCCCATGAGGAAGGACTACATAGAAGACTCTTGTTTGAGTGCTGCAAAGATTTTCACCTGTTGGAGAATTCCTGAGGCCAGGTAGTACCGTTTTCTTAATATTGCAACTAGTTCTTAAAATTTTTCTGAATCACTGTCAGAAGGACTTCTGATGATAAAAGAAAAAATATATATATTTCAGCAGTAGGCTACCAAGCAGGGTTTACCTAACCCTGGGAGGGGAAGGAAGATGTGTTCCCTTCTCAGATGTCATGAATGGGATGGCCCAGGTTGCTAACATCTCCACGCACAGTGTGTGGAAAACTATGAGACAGTGACCCACGGAATTTAGGTGACCAACAGTTAGGACTGTGAGCTGCTCTTCAATAGTTAGGCTACTACCCAATATTTATATGAAGTCATACTACTAGCGGAACAGTTTTTAAATGGGTGAAGCTTCATTCTGCTTCTGAAACAGTTGTTAGAAATGGTCATAGCTGATCCCAAATGCATTCAATATTTTAATTCATTGCTAACCAGTTAAAATGAAGGTACTGCTGTGCATGTGGCTAGGAGTAGCTTTTAAGTAGGGTTTTGGCTATGAATGATTCATTTATACATAGCTCAAAACAGGAGCTATAGGTTTTCACCAGAGACCTGAAAGCAAAACTTGAATGAGTGAATGTAATGAAGCACACATGCACACAAGACACTACCTTTGCATGTTTCTTCTTTAAAGAATTGAGCTCTTTCTGTTGTTTCTTTAAATGCTTTAAGTAAGCCTGTGGGGAGGGGGAGAGAAGAAAAAAGAAGATCAGAAATAAGTTTTGTTTTGTTTTTGCAGTCAGAATGATTACACTTGGTAAGAAACAAAAGCATGCTTGTTTTACTAGTATGCACTGAATAAGAGCATTTGAAAATATCCAAGCAATTTTACCTTCATTTGCTTTAAGTCTTCTATCCTCACTTGAGGGATAAGTTCAATACCTTAAAAAGAGTCACAGAAAAGTCACTGTGCATATGAAAACTGAAAGAATAACTGATCACATAAAATCCACAGTTTTGAAATCTTACCTAAAAACTTTGATGCAGCCTCAGTGCAATGCTACGAATATAAATATTTTAGAGCCTGTTACAAAGCTTTAACTAGACCACTGAAATGCTTAAGGTTGTAGGTTCCCTCCCAGCAAAAGAGAAACGTTCCTGTCCATAGGAATAACTCATATTTCTGTGTGTTTGAGGTATGGAGGGCAGAGACGCAGGAGAAATCTCTAACGGAGAGAGGTAAGCAGGACAGGACACAAGGAGAAGGCAGGTTCTAGCTGAAATCCAGTCGCAACCTAATCCCATGGGAATTCTTTCATCTAAATGCACTCAAGAGTCTTCTCCTTGGATTCGAGGAGGCTGGACTATGGTGACTCACATGAGTGACTTGAGACATCAGAAGTTTTATAAAACCTTCCAGGCTTTTCCAGGCAAGGGAATCCCATGGCCTCAGGACAATTTTCGAGAGCAGGAACAGCTGTAATTCCTAATCATGCAACATTCTTAGCAGCTGGGAGATGAGCTAAAGGACCCCACAGCGGGGATCTGACAAAGCACAATGGAATTGACAACAGTGACTTTTATCTCTGCTTTTCAACACATACCAGTCAACTAACTCCCAACTCTATTTCCAATTTAATTATCACAAAACAACTGTTTTAAACCGTCTCTGACCAAAATGAACCTTAGCACTTGAGCAAACTGCTGTTGAGTGCTGCATGCCTTTAATACACAAGAAATAATGACACCAGACCATGGTAGCAAAGGATGCTGCCACGAGAAACTACAGTACTACACTAATCATCCTGCTATCTGAATAAGGCTAGGCCAGGCATCGCCATGGCAACCACAGCAGCAGAAGAACCCCTCACAGGTTCTGTTGGCAGATTTTCATCTTAGGCAAACAAAAAGAACGTGCACTCTGTACTATAATTGATTTCTATTAGAATCCCAGAGGCCAGGTGTGATGCATTCTAGAAACACCGGCA
Source organism: Dasyprocta punctata (assembly GCA_004363535.1). Classification (NCBI taxonomy): domain Eukaryota; kingdom Metazoa; phylum Chordata; class Mammalia; order Rodentia; family Dasyproctidae; genus Dasyprocta; species Dasyprocta punctata. The sequence goes on along the minus strand of RJWM01003359.1, from coordinate 73,440 downwards.
CCAAGCCCCAGACACTTGTGTTCCAGTTTGGCCCATTTTAATAAGAACCACGTGTCCAGCGTGAGGCAGGGAAGGCTGCAGAAGGAGAGTTGTGTAATCTGTAACATTTTAGGATGGGGTGTGATGGGTATGCTGGTTCCTGTGCCTGATCTTCTGAGTCCCGTGTCATAAGCTGCCTCTCTGCTTTATGGAAGACCACAAGAGACAGCCAGACTGGCAGGGGATTGAAACCTAGCTTGGCTAAGAGCTCCTTGTGCAGGTCTCAGCTCTCCTGTCTGCTAAGTGAACACACAGGACCTGGGGCACCAGGGAAGCTCCTTCAGAGATCAAGCAGATACTGAAAGCTTGATCCAGACTGATGAAACTTTGGCTTTTGGCTTCCTTTTTTGTTGTTGTTGTTGTTTTGGTCTTGGTTCAACTAAAATGAGATCAACAGGAACTTGCTCAAACATGCAGCTCCTTCAGCCACATTCAGAGAAGATACAAATTTCTTGCAAACATCTTGATTCTCATAGGCGATTAAATTAGGAAAGATATCCACAGTCTGCAGAACAAGAATTTACGCCCGCTCAGTTCCATGTACAGGCCTGGAGTAGCCTGATCAATAAAACTTCTGATGATGATAAACATGCCTTCTGGGTGAGATGTCTGTGGAAAGCCACCAGCTCCATGTGGCTCTAGTGTGACTAAGCAACTCTAGCACCTAGTGTGACTAAGGAACTCGAGTTTTAATTTGAAAACTTCATTTATCCAATGCATTTGAAAAACCACTCGTGGCTCCAGGCTGCTGTCGGATATGAGACAAGTCTGCAGGAGGCCCTGATAGGCTGAGCAGCCCTTCTCGGGCTCCAAAGATTCTGGCCAATTGAAGTTTCACCACATCAAGTTTTTGCTCTCTTCAACATCACTCTCTAAAAATAACTTGCTTTCCTTCAGACTTTAACTGAGAAGCTAACTAGGAGCTGAGTTTTCTTCATCTGCTGTTCCCAGTACATAAGTACAGTCGTGGCCTGCCTAGGAGAAGCAGTTGAGAACTTCCCAACTCCTCACCTTTAGAGGTCTGTAGCAAGAACTGGTCCACTCCACCCACACCCCAAGTCTCTCCCCACCAGCACCTCCTCAGAGCCCCATCTTACCAGGCTCCTCTCTTCCTTCTGTTTTTCCTCAGTATTTCCTAAGACATGCTACAGTCCACCTGAACATATTTGATATCATAAGTCACCACATTTTCACAGTCAGATTTCCACCCTTCGTATCCATGCAAGCATTTTTATTTTTATTTTTATTTATTTTTTGGTACTGAGGATCGAACTCACAACCTCGTGCCTGCCAGGCAGGGACTTTCGCCACTGAGCTAAATCTCCAGCCCTATTTTTTGAGACAGGGTCTCACTCTGCAGTTCAGGCTGGCCTTGAACTCACTTTGTAGCACAGGTTGGTATTGAATTCACAAGGATCCTCCCGCCTCAGCCTCCCAAGCGCTGGGATTAAAGGCATGCACTATCACGCCCAGCAATGCAAGTAATTTTTTAATCAACTTCTCAGGATGAATTCCTTCTCAAAACTAATTCTTATTACATAGATCTCACATCTTTTCCTTCCTTTACCATTTATTCTACCTAAGTATTCTTATCCACCCCTATCTCTCCTCCCTCCGTAGACCTATTATAGATTTGCTGTTGTATGTTTCTGCCAGATGTATTAGTGACAGCTTGAACTCTAAGATGTCGAGGACCAGATTCAGTTTCTTTACCAAAGCAGTTCCTCCTTAACTCCTCTCCTCCCCTCACCATCCATCTCTGGGGCCTTACTTTGATGTCTAAGTTAGCCTTGAGCCTCCCTCTCCCCAAAGCCCTACCCAACTTACCAGTTTATCTCTAATCTTCCTTCCCTTTCTCCTTTCCTGTTGACTACCTCTGGCTTTCCAGACCCTTCATGTCACTGTTATTCATCCATCAACCCTTTGCTCTCTAGGAAGGAGACTGCTAGCTCCCTGCTAGACACAGTTCTGAGGCACGCTGAGGATGAAGCACGGTCTCACCTGCAAGGACCCCTGATGACCCTGGTTAACACTCTAAATATGATGCAGTAAGTGCTCTAAGAGAGGCATGAATAGCATAATTCTCAATGGCCCTTAGCATCTCCCCCTTCTGCCAGATTGAAGTCATCTTCTTGAAACTCTTCAGTGATTGCTTCTCCCTCCCACCTTCTTGGGGTGACCTCTGAATCCTTTCCAAACCAGGGAAAGTGCAGCATGAGACATTCCAAATGAGCTTTCCTGGTCCTCTCTCTATACCGAGGAGCTTCTCATGATGCTTCCTCCCCAGAAGCCTTTCTGGGCTTCTACTCTCCTCTCCTGGTCAGGTCAGGCTTGTGTCTCAAGGCCCAGATCAGTTAGAATCTTACCCTGGAGTCTTCTCTGGGACCTCTATTGGAAGACAGTCCCCTCCTTTTAAGTAGCCGGTCCCAATGCACTGCATGAGAAGACACTTGTGGGATCCTGTCCTCCCTAGTTTCCCATCATGTGAAGCCCAGGAGGGAATGCAGGAATTTCTAGGACAGGAGAACCTACAATTGAGACTTTAAGTATGCTTGCAGTCTCCTCATTAAATGCCAAAATGAAATCATGTGCAGGTCATCTTTGTCTCAGCCTCTGGGGAAAAGACTAGAGGGGAAGTCACAGCTGCTTGGTTTCTTCAAAGGTAGACTTGTTTGGAACCAAGGATGACACAGTTTCCTTCTAGAACTAGGATTGCGTTTGTCCTCTGCAAGTTGGTCACAGCGTACTCTTTTTAGGCCCCTTGGCACACTCTAATTACTACCCTGTTTATGTACTAGTGGGTGTGAGACAAAAACTTTAACACTACTCTCTTGTTTTCCATTGCCTATCTCTGTCTGAGAGCTAATGCTAATAATGACCAGAACGGGCGTGGAATGCCCAAAGTCTGCGTCATTACCTAGCTCCATGTTCTTTGCAGGAAGGACTAGACAAGCAGCTGCAGAACCAGTACAAATTGGGCTAATTTTGTGCAGTCTAATTTTCTAATTTGTTACACAAAGCTCAGTGCACACTCAGTTTCCTGATGAATTACTATGCTACTTTGGTTTGGGAAAGCCTGTCATTTCTTACCTTAAACTGCAGCTCAGTGTGTACTTAAGTGTATGAACAACTTGATTTCTTTCTAAACAAGATACTGAATTCATATATAAATGGGAACTACATATATGGAACAATAAACCATCAGGAGAAAAAAGAAATTGCTATTCAAGGTAAAAGAGTAAATGACTCATGGTCAAGGACGATTTTGAAAATACTGAATTACCAATATGAGACAGGCATCTTCTAATCAGGATGGATTCCTGGCTGATGAGAATGGAAGCCGACTTTAAATAGGTAGTTTCTGTAAATTTTGGCAGAATACTAGCATATGGGACATACCATTCTATGTCACAACACTCTTATGATCTCCTGTTTCATCCACAAGTAATGAGTGGCCTTTGACAGCTCATTTTAAAATTTTACAAATAAGCAAATCATTGTACAAAGTACAAAATCAGTGGCACCAAGTATTTATGTAGAGAAGGGAATCAGCAGTAATTATCATGAGAGGGATTTATGAATGCTCAAATAGCCATGACTGTTGGTTTACCCGCACTCTGCCTGTCCAGATAGGTCCGTGTCTGTTCGATAGTGTTCGAAAGAAAGTAGGGACGAGTTAGCTACTAACATCACTGGACAAAGGTTTTTTTTTTTTTTTTTCCTCTACAAAAGACACTGAATTTAAAGATTTTTTGAAATTATAGATATTATACTCCAAGAAACTAGAGCAGAGGCTCTAGCAGATGAAATATGAATGCTGATTCTCTATTAAACACTCAGAGAAATTAAATGATTTGTCAAATCCTCAAGCAACTATGTAGCTTCTGAGTTTAGGGCACAGGAAAATCGGCAAAATTACTACTAAAGACCTACATCCAAGACTTCCGAGGGGCTGGAGCTGCAGTAAGAGGTAAGAGCCACCAACTCTCCCTCACCTTTTTTGGCTTCCACACCAGAGCCTAGGGCAGCTGTGGTTGTTGGTCTGAGCTCGGAGCTGCTCTGAGGAGTCACGTTGGCTTTGGCTGTGTTGGTCTTTCCTTTCTTGTCATTCTTGGAAGTGTCGCTGGGGACATCAGCTATGTCACTCTGGAACAGAAATATTCATATCCGTCAAAATGAATTTCACTGACGGTCAGACATGTTGCACACCTGTATCTCACCATGTCCAATCTGAACCCCTCAGGTTTTCCCACGCCCCCTTTCTCAACTTTCAGTCTCTGAAAAGACCATGTAGCGTCCTTAGACTTCAGGCAAACTGATCAAGCCAAGAAAGAGAAGGGTATTCCTTCTCTTTTTCTAGATACTGGAGAGACTGCTACTTCTATTTCAAGCTGAGGAGTTTGGTAAAGAGAACATTTAAAAACAAAGAAACCAACTATACAAGTGTGCACTGGAAAGGAAGATGGTTTCCACACAAAGGTAAAGAATATAGCCCGTCATAAATGCCACTTTCATTAATTTGCTGAACTGTTCTAATCATTATTTGAGCATCATACAAAAGCATCCTATATTTGCAAATTTCCCAAAGCATCATAGCTGTTTTCCACATCATTTGTAGTAGGACTGGGATTCCCAGGCCTGATAAGCCACTGGTGATTCAAGTACTTTCTGATGGTGGCCACATTTTATTGAATATGCTATATTCTTTTAGATCCATGAAATTTTTGTTAAATTGAACATTTTCTTTAAACTTGCAATACTTATTGTTTTATTTGGTTTTTCAAACTACTGTTGGATAAGCATATTTTCCAAATTCAGCTATCCTTCATCATTTTTACTCACCGTTTCAATGCCCATAGCTCTCATTTGGTCTGCTCTCTTTTCAGTAATTGAAAGAAATTTCTTTGGATCTGATAAAGCATCCACAATATCTGAGGGGGAAAAAAATCAAGGAATTTTTAATTTAAAAGTCAAGGGATTGCTAATTCTGTTTCAGTGAGGATACCAAGAAAATTAAGCTAAAAAATTCTTCATAATCCAGCACACCTGTCATGCTTTCTGTTAAATAGCTTCTCCTAGGACCTAAGCTCTGGCTAGGAAAGTACGATTAGTTGCAGAAAACAGGAAATGAGGAAAGGTGAAGGCCAACGATCAGATGTTTTTTTTTCTCCATGATTGGCATGTGGGATAGCAAACAGGTGGGAAAGCCTTTCTGAACATGAGAGATTTTGTCCGACAGAGCACGGGCACAGATAGAATAAACAAGAAAGAAGGAGAAAGCCTGAGAGTACAGAATTCTCTGCTTCCTGGTTGCCACAAGGTGAGCAGTTTTCCTCCACTATTCCTTTCTGCCACGATGTTTCCAGCCCACCACAAGCCTAGAAGAATTGGAGCCGAGAGACCATGGACTGATCTGGTGAAACCTTGAGCCAAAATAAACCTTGCCTCCCTTCCATTGATTTTCTCAGGCATTTTGACATGACAACACAGAACTAACATGCTAAGTATTCAAGTACATAAAATGGAAAGCAAAAACCTCCTTTCCTACAATTCTATACCTTGAAGGTAACTCACGTTATGCATTTCTTTTATCCCTTTAGATACTGTTAAAACTCCAAGTGGGTTCTTAGTTTTCTGCACATTTTTACTTCACATATCTTGGAAACACTTCCATATTGGCAATATAAGTCAACAACATTAATTCCAAGAACCGCTTAAATATTCTATTTTCTGAATGGCAGTGATTTCTTTCTCCAGTCCCTGCTGATGACAGTTGGAGTCCTTCCAGTTCTTCAGTATTAAAATATTTTTGTGGTGAATGTCCAGGAACATTTCACAGCATGCCTTTTCATATGTTCATAAGATAAATATCCAGAAGTTAGAATGATGGGTAAAAGTATTTGTCCCATGGTAGCTATTCCCAAACTGTCCCCCACAGATGCTGCACCAAGAAGGTCTGCTTCTGCTCATTATTAGTGATCCCTAAGACCATTTTATCTCTTGATAATGGATGTGGACAAAGGAGTTTTTAAACTTTGCTCAGAAAAAAAATTGTTTTTTGAGTCAATAGTATAAGACTTATTTATTTTAACTCATAGTGACGAAAATTTTCAAGAGTACACTAAAGATAAAATTAAAATATTCTCTCACATATTGATGATGAAGACCTAACAATTATAAAGTTTGCTTACTACATTTTTAAATCTATTCTTTCTTTATTCTCTTTGTTGAAATACTTTCAGGCAAATTCCATGCATCGTATCACTTCAGTTTTAATTACCTCTCTATGCATATCTAAAGAAGGTCACTTTGTTTTATTTTATTTATTTATTTATTTATTTATTTATTTTTTTGGCGGCACTGGGGATTGAACTCACAGCCTCCCGCCTGCCAGACAGGTGCATAAGCCACTGAGCCAAACTCCCAGCCCTAGTTTTTTGAGGCAGGGTTGCATTATGTAGCTCAGGCTGGCCTTGTGCTCGCGTTGTAGCCCAGGCTGGCCTAGAACTCACAACACTCCTCCTACCTCAGCCTCCTGAGTGCTGGGATTAAAGGCATGCGTCACCATGCCCGGCTTGGTCACCTTGTTTTAGAACTGACCATACCAATACTGGATCCAACAAAATTGGCAGTAATTCCTTACTCAGATACAATGCATAGCTCATCTTAATATTTCCCTTCTTATCTTGTAGTTACTTTATTTGAATCGAGATATGATTTCCATCCTATGTCTCTAATAAGTGTGTTTTTAAAATCTACTTTAACCCAGAATAGTCCTTCTGCTACTTACTTTTCATAATGCATACACTTGTTGAAGAGACATCAGAGGGTCTGTGAGATGTTCCACATTCTGACTTCATCTTAGTCCTTTCTTTTGCCAGCCAGCTCTAAGGCCAGACTTTCTCTTTTTGTGAGACTATTTCACATAGCATGCTGGGACTGTGTATGTGTCACAGTGAGGGACAGAGCCTCGTGTCCCACTTGTTGTGCTGCTAAGTTTTTCTGGTAGTTATTGCTGGTGAATGGACAATGTCCCATTAACTTTATGTATCAAATGACTCACCATTGGTAGATAGTTAGATAGACTTTCAATTTTTCTGTAATTGATGACTTTGCTGGGAATATTTTAGTGCAAAAGATTATTTCTTTTTCATTTTATTTCCAGAAAATTAACAGTTTGGTTGCATAATATAGCAACAGACATGCCCACAGGGCATTTCTAACCAAGTTTGTTTTAATATATTTATTGAAGAATGATTTATTTTTAAAAAATGAGCACTTGGAAAGTAAGAGGGTATACTGGATTGAATATTGCCCTGTCCCCAAATTCTTGTTCACCCAGAATTTCAGAATGTGACCGCCTGTATAAATACACTCTTTGTATATGTTTCAGTTAAGGTTGAAATGAGATCACTCTGGATTAGTGTGGGCCCTAAATCTAGTGAACAGTGTCCTCATAAGAAGAGGAGAGGAATCATAGAGACAAAGTAAAGAGCATACGTTTTTGTTGTTGGTGGTGTTGTTTTGTGACAATGAAGGCAGAGATTGCGGTGGTGCAGCTACAAGCCAAGGACTGTTGGGAGCCACTGAAAGCTAGGAAGAAGCAAAGAAGGATGTTCGCTATGAGCTCTCACAGTGAACACAGCCTGGCAGGCCCCTTGGTTTTAGAATTGGGCCTCCAGAACTGTGTGGAGTAAAAAGCTGTTGTTTCAAGTCAGCCAATGTGTGTTAACTTGATAGAGTAGCCCTGGGATACTAATACAAAAGTCAAATCAGACAAGTGTAAACTTGCTTACTGACACTAACTGAGAAAACAATACTGTTTCTTACATTCTTGGGTACGTGTCTTTCACACAAAGTCATATGCTTAAGCACAAGACAGGCTTTGTCTCTGTGCCATCAGCCCCTGGAAACTGCCCAGGTCCTGTTATGGTTGAATCCTGGGAAAATGGACCTAGAAACTTACTGGCTCCCTGGTTACTGCAGGGAGATGATTTTACACAACTACAACATAGTTGACTCCACATATTGCTTAATACCCCATAGCCAAGCTGACTGAGATGTTCTCGTCAGCCATCTGCTGCTGGATTATGTATGGTTGCCTAAATTACACAGCAGAATCAGATGCTGAAGATTTATCCATTTGTTGGATAAATGTCATCACTGAATGTATGCCAAATCATCAACATTAACTATTTTAGGATCTATGGAGGCCTATGCTACCAGATCCTGAAATTCGGTTTGATTTGAGTCTTATTTGAAATGTCTTATTTGGGATGTCTTATTTGCAGTTAGATACTGCCTTTAAAAATGTTTACATTATAAAATACAACACAACAGTCATACAGTATGATAATGTTCTGGACAAAATTGCAACAAAAATATACAAAGTATAAATAAAGTTTGTTCAAATTAGGGAGAAACAAGGGAGATTTATAGAACTAAAGGCCCTGGACAAAAATAAAGTTACCAGGTTATTTAAATTGGGTGTTTCTTTTCTGGTAGTCACAAACAACCAATACTTCTAGGATGTCTAATTTTGCCACATGGTGGCAGACATTCATCCTGCAACTGAAATTATAAGTCAAAGTAGAAGGAAAGAAATTGAATACTCAGGGCAGTTCCTATCACATTTTTCAGCGAAGGGCAAAGCCTCAGTATTAGGGAGCCAAAGTGTATCTTAGACTCTTGCATTGTTTACCTTTTGCAACTCAGTTTCTCCTCTGGCTAGTGGCATACACGTCTGAGACACAGAGATACATAGAAAGATAAATAGATAGATAGATAAACAGGTAGATAAGTAGAATCTATAAATCTAAAATGAAAATCAGTTTTTAATAATCACATTTAAAATCACGTGTAACTAGGGAATAAGAAGCTATTCCTCAAATATCTAATACCTATATACTTGTGTAATTCTATTTGCAAATGTTAATTATTTTTTTCCTTGCCTTAACACAGAAAAATGATTTGAGGAAGTGGTTAAATAACTCTTGCTTACCCTTGGCCAACATTTTGCATATTCAAATAAATCTGGCATCTTTATCTGAGCCAAGATGCCACTGCACTGGGCTTCACCCCTTTCCTGGTGGAAGTTGTGGCTGAGTGTGTCCCATTCAGCTCAGTGCACCTCGGGACAAGCCACTCTGCCAGGAGCTAACTGTACATGCGGATCAGCATTCATGGGGCGGGTGACTAGACCTAGAGACACTGTCTGTGTAAGACGGAGGAGAGGCATACACAGAAACTCCTGACTCTGCAGAACCTGCAGGGGGCACTGAAATGTCCTGGATGCCTGGAGGCCACAGCAGGGGCACTGGAACCTTCCTGCTTAAGAAGAAACCTGTTTGTGCATCTCATTTGCTTTCTTCATTTAAATTTACCCAAAGTTTTACTTATCCATATTTAAAAAAAATACCATCTATTTCTGAGTTGAGTTCCATTCCCATAAAGCTCTCTTCTAGTGAAGACTCCACATATACATTTTCCTCTCCCTCCATCCTGCCCATCCTTCCTGACTTACACAGCACTGAACACATCAACTTAGCTGTCCCTAAGATCTAAAGAGAAGACAGCAACTCATTAGTGCAGACTTCCAGTCACTTACTGATGTTTCAGGAGAATCCAATTCATTGCTTATCCACTACTTTTTGAAGCATCTGAGTGCTGAGCACAAATCAGGGCACATAACCTCCCCCTCCTCGCCCCTCTGACACTGCTCCTGCCCTAGGTTCCGTCAGCTTCCCTGCTCTTTTATTTCTACTATCAATATCCAGAGTCACAAGAAAGCCACACGTTCCCCAACTGGCTATAAAATTATGCAAATAAAGATCAACTATGACTTTGGATTAGCTCTTTCAGTTTCTACAAGGGAAGGAAGATTTCTCATACTGCATTACTTAGAAGCCTAGACTGCATGACAGGCACTCAGGGCAGCAGGATCTGGCTTCAACGAAAACAGAAAAGATTCAAACTCTCCCCTTTCTCTGTGGCATTCATAGGACATCTCAGGGCACTGCATAATTAGAAGCTTGTTTCAGTTTACTTAGCAATTTCCAATGTGTTTCACCATAACCCATCCTGCATCCTTTCTTCTTGGAGCTCTTGCTAATATCCACAGTCTTTTTTAAAAGGCCATAAAAATGAGTATCTTGTGCATGAGGACCCAAGTTCAACCTCAATACCCCACAAGGTATCACCACTAGTACGCACATTGAGTTTTCCAACAAATATTTAACAGAAATCATACAAAACTTTAGTATCCATAAAGGAGAGGACAACAAAATAGAACAACTTAAATTGCCTCAGACAGTTCTGAGACTCCCTCTGCAGGCATGGCGCCTTCATTATTACTGGATGTTTTGCTGCTGGAAACAGCCCATGTAATAAGCCTCAGCTGTCTTTGGAAGGCAACCCTGCGAAGGTCTGAGCAGAGTGAATGAGAAACACTCCCTTTACCTGCTAGATCACAACCATAAGGAAGGCAGAAAGGGAAAAGGAGAAAATAAACAAATGGTCACTCATCTTCAGTTAGGCCAAGCAGTCTGGTTGCAGGAGAAGAGGAAGCCTACACAGCCGCAGGACAAATGAGGGGCGCCGCTCTCGCCTACTGCAGCCCATGATAAAAAAGAAACACAAATGATAATACTCATTCGGAGCAACACTGGATGGGAAAAGAGAAATCCTGGTACTTGCTTCATGGTTATTAGCTTGGGAACTTTTACCTGTCACCAACAGCAGTGCTAACGGTGACAATGCTACACAAAACCGATGCCCCTGCCAGTAGCACATGCACCCCCAAAGCAGAAAACAGAGCACCAGGGCTTCCAGTCCCAGTGGATTTCACAAAGGAGGACTGGACCTTCGCTCCCAGGCAGTATCCCTCTTTTGTGTACGAGTGTGGCAATAAAAGACACAGCTGTTTTCCTTTATGTTCAGTAGCAAAGTAAAGTTGAATGAATTAATCCAAGGTTTCTTGCCTCGTTCTGAGCCATCCCTCTTCTATTTTTTGTTTTGTTTTGGTTTTTTTTGTACTGGGGATTGAACTCACAAACTTGCGCCTGCCAGGCAGGCACTTACGCCACTGAGCTAAATCCCCAGCCCTATTTTTTGAGACAGGGGTTTCACTATGCAGTTCAGGCTGGCCTTGAACTCACTTTGTAGCCCAGGGTGGTCTCAAACTCACAACGATCCTCCTGCTTCAGCTTCCCAAGTGCTGGGATTAAAGGTGTGCACCACCATGCCCGGCACCATCCCTCTTCTAAATCTTTTTTTTTTTTTTTTTACATCAAGATTTAGTTTCTGCTCATGAAAAAACTCCATTGTTGTTCCTTAGCCCAAAGACATTTTACAACTGAGCTGCTTAAAGACAAAACTCTATGGAAGTTCAGAAGTACATGGTAGCCATCTGCTGTGCTTCCAATGTGGTTTCTCCCCATAAAAACTCACGCTGAAAATTAGTTGCTGGTGTAATGGGACTAAGAGGTAGTGGGTTCTTTAAGAGGTATCTGGGGGTGGGGTGTGTCTCAGGGGAAGGAGTAACCCAGGAATGGGTTAGTTATCTTGAGACTAGGTTGTTATAAACTGTCCTACCCCCATTACCCACTCTTGTATTCTCTCACTAGCTCTTCTGCTGCTCTTGAATTCATGGAGAAGGATGAGGAGCTTGTCAGGAGCTGGGCAGATGCAGCTGCCCTGTCTTAGACTTCCAGTCTCCAGCACTGTGAACTACAGTACCTTTTTTCTTTCTAAATTACCTATTCTCAGGCGGCCTGTTACAGGAACAAAAATAGACTGAGACATCATATTTGGCCTGTTATTTCTTTTTGTGTTTCAGGAACTATGCTGTAATGAAAACTGTAAGCAGTGCATTAAAACCCTTGCCTGTGTATGGAGTGGGTGAGGAGGGAAAATCAGTACCTCATGGGAGCAGGAGACGGACAGATTGGAAAAATCAGCTCTAGACTTATGCTGAGAGAGAGTCAGGGCAGCCAGAGTTCAACGTCTCTAAAAAGCGCCAGATGTAGGAGGGCAGAATTAATAGTGATCAACTGGGAAAAGAAAGTTTCTCATTGTGGGGATTCATCACCATCTGGTGACCCCACAGACTAGAATTCCAATAAACAGATGACCAGAAGTTCTGTAAAGGTCCACTCCTTCCCTAAGGAACTGTCCTAATTCGGCCAAACTTTAAGAACACTTTTCTTATTTCTATAAAATGATGCCAACCTGAGGACATTACTGAGATATAAAATGCATTTAATCATATACAATGTACAGGTGCTGGTACATAAAAAAAAGCCCCCATGTAATGTTACCAGTGCATTACAGTTCTGAAACTTAGCAAGCATGAAATTAAGTGATTGCTGTAGGATGATGAATTGCTTATGGCACAATAATTTATTGTTGCAATTTACAAAAACTAAAGGGTTAATTAAGGTGAAGAAACTATAACCAGCAGATTGTTCTTTAGTTTGCTAACATAGATAAAAATGAAAGAACTCAATGGGGGAGCTGCTGCGGCCGACACTGTTCCAAAAACTTGTCTCACTCTCACTTTTGAGATGGGGACTACTGCTATCCCCGGGCTGCAAGAAGAACATGAAGATCTAAAGTGTCACACACAGCTTGGACAAGGTCACAGGGCCAATGGTCACAGTAGCCTGAACAAAACAGCACACTATCAGCCAAGCAAAATAATCTTTGAATCTCCACTCTTAATAACCCTAGAACTGTATTGGGACAGTGACATCTATTTCAAACCACTTTGGAAATTATGAGACAGACAGAGAGAGAGACAGAGAGAGAGACAGAGAGAGGGAGAGAGAGAGAGTGAATTTTTGAATATATCAAAATTTGTTTTAAACAATTAAAGAAAAATAGGAATTAAAAAGAACAATTAAAACCCAAAGAGTACTAGAGAGGGATTTTTAGGAAAAGGAATAGAAATAAACAGAACACATAAAAATGTATTTGCTCTGACTCATAATTATGCAAGCTGAGATGATGAGATGTCATGTTTACCACCATTACTGTTAAAAATTAAGACTGTTTTTGTTAGTCACAATCGGCGATGGCAAATGGGAACAGGAAGTTTTATGCAGGGTGTGTAGGAGTATGTACTGAACCAATTCAAAGGGCTGGAAAGAGATAATGGCATTCAGTATATCTAACCTGAAGTCCAAATGCTCTGAAATACAAAAATTTCCAAGCACCAACATGACGCTCAAGAAGGTTTGGACAGAGCATCTTAGATTTCAGATTTTTGGAGTACAGATAGAACATCTCTCCAAGTCCTCAAAACTCTGGTTAATCATTCCTGAATGCACCAGGGCTTCTCTACCTTTTGGACATACCATATAATGGGTCACATTTATGTCTGTGTATAGGCTGGGTTACTTTTGTGTATATATTTACTTAGCTGGAAAAATCTTAAGTCTAGGTGTACTGGACATTTTCCAAGTTTACTTTTTTTTTTTTTTTTGGTTGGTACCAAGGATTGAACTCACAACCTTGAGCCACCAAGTAGGTACTTAAGCCACTGAGCCAAACTCCCGGTCCTAGTTTTTTGAGACAGGGTTGCACTATGTAGTTCAGGCTGGCCTTGCTCACGTTGTAGTCCAAGCCAGCCTCGAACTCACAACACTCCATCTACCTAGGCCTCCCAAGTGCTGGGATTAAAGGTGTGTACCACCACACCTGGCTTTAACATTTCTTATTCAGGTCATTCAGGGAGTAGGTACTAAATAAGAAGTACACATTTTTTCCTTTGAGAAAAGTATTTTTAAAATAAAACACCATTTTTACTGATTAAACTAGTGCAAATGGGGTTTTTTTAATTAATTTTTTTTTTTTTAAACTGGGATTGAACTCATGACCTGGTGCTTGCCAGGCAGGAACTTGTGCTGCTAAGCTATATCCCTGGCCTTAAATTTGTTTTTTTAAAAGCTCTGCAATATACTTGCATTTTAACAAGCTAAAGCTTTAAATATATCTATATAGTTTTGTTTTGTTTTGTTTTGGTGTAACAAATCTTCAATGAATTCATTTTCAGGAAATGTTAGCGAGTATTTCCAAAATTTTACATTGAGAGTTCTCAGGTACAGTAGTATTTTTAAGTATTTATAAGAAATAAGAATTGAAATGACTTCAGGGCTCATCAGTAACTAAATAAAAGCAGGCGTAAAGTGGACTCAAATGCAGATGATAAAAAATATAAAAATATTTCATGACACGAGAAAAAAAGTCTCCATTAAGGGAAAGAAATTAGGGTTCCACATGACTTAGATCCAATTTTATTAAAAGTAAAATAGAAAAAAAAAGTGGAATTGGAGTAAACAGTAGTTCCCTGAGGGCAGTGGATTTAGGAGTGATTCCTATTCGTTGTGCTCTCTTTGATACATATTTCAGCTGCCCTATCTTTTATGGAATAAACATGCCATGCATGTTTGTAAAATGAAGTACTAAATATGCATTATCTTTCGGTAGCCAAATAAAAATGTGATGACATATACTGACAACTTTCTTTCTTTTCTTTTTTTTTTTTTTCTTAGAAAGTGTTGGTGCAGTTTCATTTTAAACTTAGTCCTGCAGAATCAACAGAGAACATCAATATTCCAGGGAATATGGACCCTATAGATTTTCTTCTTCACTGATTCAGTACCTAAACACTTAGGTCTGAAGGTAGGAGGTGAGCTTACTAAATAAAATAGGAACAAAAATATCAAGAAGCTGCAAAGATGATCAGAAATCTAGGATTTAAAGGCAGTTCTTGTATTCTTTTGTTATCTTCAGATAAGACCCTAAATCTTATAACATCGCCCTGCAGTTTCTTGCTAAACAAAGGAGATGACCTTAGAATTCTGAATCAACTGTGTCTGATGTCAAATCTGAGGGTAAGACATCAACAGCAGTACCACAGCAGTGGTGACAGTGCAGAAACCATGCTACTTCTGATACAAAGGAAGCAGCCATGACACGTTAGGGAAGAATCCTCGCAGGGCTATTATGAAAGAGATGAACGGGATCGGTATTTAAATATCCACACTGGCAATGGCAAATTATAAATGCAGGTATTTCTTCTGCACAGATCTATATATGTTCACTTCCATTCTCAACAATTTCACATTTCTGGACTTCATGTAAAGTGCCTGGCACAAAGCAAGAATCATTTTTTCGTCTTTTCTCATCAAATGGCTCGTTTCCCAGGAAGGAATTAGTTTCATTTGAAGCTTAACTCAGGCAGAAGCAAAACTTTATGAAATTTTTCCTGTATGGGCTTATGCAGCTCTTTCTAAAGTGCATTTATCACAGGCTCCCTGCTCTCTGAGCTCAGATACGTGGAAGATGATTCCACTCATCTGCGGATGCCTCCGGCCCACTGCTGTGCTACCCTGTAGGTGGGGTCTCTGGGGTTTGCCAAGGGCTGGGCTGCAGCTCCGAAACACACAAGGCCTCCTGTGTCCTCTGATCCATTTACCCAGTCCCACAGCACCAGCTCTTAGACCGTTTAATGAGTTCTCTGTCACTGTATGCTGCACCTTCCAATGTGCTTCTGCTTTTTGAAAAACAAAGGGGAAGGAGGAGAGAGTCATTATCATGGATTGTGAAACTGAAAATGGCTTAGTTTATTTTTTGAACCTGCAATTAGGTTGTTAAAAGTGATGATTAGTTTCAGAAAAGCTACCTCCAGAGAAGTGTGCATAACTAAAATCCAACAGCTACACAGCACCATATTCCCTTAACAAGATAGTCCCCATATAGTATAGAAAGTGTACCATTCTCTATAGACATGTACCCATGTGCACACGTAGTCCTGAGTCTCGCTATGCTGTGTACTGTAAGGGTGAGCACTGGTCCAGAATGCTCAGAGGAAGGCAATACCATGCTGTTTACCTTGCAAGGGAGGAAACGAGGGAACAGCATGTTCCTGAAGCCACCAACCAGCAACGGAAAGTCAGGATTCGAACTCTTGGCTAATAGTCATTCTGCCACTCTATTTCTTCATGGTTCAACAGACTGAGAATTTAGAGCATTTTTGTTTTCTTTTAATATTTCTTGCTTATGGGAGTCTATAAAAAGTTAATCTATTTGGGGGTAAACAAAACCCTAGCACATGGTCTAGTTTGGGTTCTTCCCACTGATTACCCTAGCAGAGTCAATGTGGACTGACGATTGGAAATTTTTAAAGAAAATGAACTCCTTTGTAGATCTGGGACAAAATTCAGGCATTTTGGTGACTGAGTTTAATTTAAATATTTTAGTCATATCAGTTGATACAATGTGGTTTCATATTATTTTTCTCACTTTGATTAGAGGTATAAATATATCCTTCATTAAAAATGTACTTATAGAACTTGATAAATAACACAAAATTATAACAATTTTAAAATAAGAGCAGACATTAAAGCTAATCTAGTCTTGTTCTTTTGTTTCTACTTCTGAGTTTTGAGGTAATTTATCCTTAATTCCTTCAAGGTAACAAGCCTTTATAAGCATAGGTTTACAACACAGACAAGAATAAATGTCATTATTATTACTTGTAAAGCACAAGCTGAACGTTTTAGAACCTCATCTACATCATATGCTGCACCAAAGTGTCTATCTTACCTCCAAATCCATCAGGCACGTATGTTTTAAGAACAATATTGCAGAAAATTGTTGGCAGTGACAAAGGTTTATTTCCTTCGTTTCGAAGGGAAATGTGTCGGTACCCCGCTTGGAGGCCATCCAGGGGAAGGATCCTCTGGCCAATCAGCTTGTTGTTATCATCATACACTGCTATTCTTAAGACAGCCAGGTCGGGCAGGATCACCTGCAAACAAGGAGCGGGACTTGTCATTGGCTTCTGTAATTCTGCTTCCAAGAACCAGTACTCTAGGGATCTGGAACAAGTCCATGCTACTCTAAGTCCTTGCTACTCTGAAGTATTTCTTTATGGAGAAAATAAATCACGATCCATTTGCATTCCTATGGTGTACCACGCAAATTACAATGCCCAAGATGTTAAGAAAAACAATTAGAACAGCTTTAATTTCTTCAGAAATGCTACATGGAATGGCTGTTGAAGATTATGACTTCAACTCTTGCCATCTTTCCCCATTTCCACCCAAGCTATGGGTGAGAAAAACGAGACCCTGAGAAACAACAGTGATTTTCTCAAACTCACAGATTGTCAGTGACAGAATAGGGCCTCGGGCTTGGAGTCCTTGACTTTTAAACCTGTGATCTATCTTCTACCTGACCTGCTTCTGATGTCTGATTGTATCTGTTTTTAAAAACAAGGAAAGCATGTTTGAATAAATGCTTCATGTGTAAAAGAAAATTTACGAGTAAGTTTGGACTTTTCTTGTTCCTTGCATTCCTCAGTTCCTGACACATTTTAGAATATTATTATTATTATTATT
>RJWM01003359.1:0-55896 GCA_004363535.1 Dasyprocta punctata | reverse complement strand
TTTAGAATATTAAATAGAAGAAATTAAATAGAAGGGGCATTGGGAACATCACTATGATTTGATTCCAAAAAACTTTGATATACTTTAAAATATTAATTTGCATTAATAGACGTCCACTCCTGCCATGCCTTAACTGAATAAATGGACATAATATTTGAGTTCAGATGGTAAAATACTTATTCAAAGTAGCAACATGACAAAAGAAAATCCAGTGTGTTTAATCAGGAACTCATTTTTATTGGCTAAGAGCAACTAGGACATTGTGGTTGATCTGAGTACTGTGTCTAAAGCTAAACACTGCTTGCTTGCCTATTTGCATCTGGAAGTAATAATTTAACGCCAACCTCACACGGATGAAAAGGAGTCTAGTTAAAACCCAGTCATCTTCACTCACACCTGTTCCTCATGTGGTGAATGGGGAGCTCGGGCTTTGCCACTCTGGACTTGTGATATTAGTGCAGAAAAACAAACCCAACTACAACAAAGAAGAGATGCCTAAAGTAATCAATATCAGTAAAAGGTTATTTTCAACAATAGTGAAGGAACCAGAATTGGTATCTTATTCCTGAAGCCAGAACTATTACACACACACACACAAAAACCCCCAAGTTTGAGATATTCTTATTCATCAAAAATAATGTTGGAATAAACATTCTGAATTCCTTCTGAATTGCAACATTCTGAAATGTCTATAGAGGTTTTTCATTCTGTCAAAGGACGCTATATCAGATTATGAGTCCAGGTACAAAAAATTGGGAAAATGAGGGGAGAAAAAGAGACAAATCACGATTAACTTACATTGCATTGTGACAGGAATAGACAGTCTGATAATGGGCATTGCATGGATCAGGATATTTATGGACCTAAATTTGAAAATGGCCTATTTTATTCAACCTACATCGAACTTCCTGAATTTGCTTTCTGTAAGTCAGCTACACTATTCTGAAGCAAGAAGCCAATTCTCTATGTTGTATGACAGACACTTGGAGCAGAACCACTTG
Organism: Dasyprocta punctata; assembly: GCA_004363535.1. NCBI lineage: Eukaryota > Metazoa > Chordata > Mammalia > Rodentia > Dasyproctidae > Dasyprocta > Dasyprocta punctata. The sequence continues at coordinate 54,895 of RJWM01003359.1, read as the reverse complement.
GTAAATCTGGGCTAACGAAGAAGCAACAAATCATTTGGTCAAGACAGCAGAACAGGTAAGGGAGAGAAATGGGCATTCACGGGCTGGCAATATCGGGCATTTTCAAACTATCTTCAGTGGACACGAGAAAGAAAAGGGAAAAATGATGAAGTGTGAACATCAGAGGGAACAACTGTGCTGGTTCTTAGGACCAGCAGCCAATACTGGTAGAACAAAGACAGACAATGAAACTGAACACAAAGAACAAAACCAGTGAGCAGCAGCAGGTGACACACTTGCCAAAGGGATACCACTGAATCAGCTGAGCCACGTGATCACATTGACTGACCTCAACTCTGGGTGCAATAGACTCTCTGACCTCTTGGCCGAAGAATCACTACAAACTGCCAGTTAGTTCCAGGGCAGAGAAGAACTTTTCAAAGTATGATGGTCTATGGGGGAGGGGGTGGTGCATGCATCCTAAGTAGTAGCTGCAGTCCTGCACTCTAGTCAGTGCCACTGGGAAGAAGGGCACCTCCAGGGGAGATGGAGCCGGAACAGGGCCAACAAGGCCAAAAAATTATATGATAGGTACAGAACTGGTCCATTGGAAGAAAGGGGTAAAAAGACACTGGTTGAATGTCCTGTATTGTGTCCTATATCATGTCACGTCTATGTACTAAGTGAGAGTGGGATTGACAGGTCCTACCTTCCGAAACACGAATGATTCTTCATTATAAACTGGATTCAGTCCATTGTTCATGACCATGCGAGTTCGGAATTCCTTGCGTATGGTGTCCGTTGGCAGTCCATACATATCTACTTCTACATAGGTGCCGATTTTCTTATCTGACAAGAATTGCCCTGATATGACCTGCAGTAACACAGACACGGAACGAGGCAGATGGGAACTCTGTGTAAAAGTGTCACTGGCAGAGAACAATCAGGAAATAAGAAATTTTTGTTTCTCTGGGGGGAGGAATTTCAATTATGAATGAAAATCCTGTATTCACTATTTAGCAAATCAGTATATTACTGGGTTGCTACTATATGTAAAGACAAAAGTAGTTCTAGTGAAAAGTTCGACTTGCTAACACTGTCTAAAAGAATGAAGCAATGGTATGAGTCAGAGTAACAGAGTATCCATAGTGCCCTCATCTCACCTAAAAGTGCCCATACCTGTAGAACGAAGTGATGGCTTGGGATTCCCTATAATCCCTGTATAGTTGCAAAATTCTATCATGCTGTGCTTATTCCTGAATTCTAAAAGGGACACGTTGAAAAGAGACACATAGAAAGAAAAGCAAAGCTAAAAGTTACCTGCTTTTCTTTGCTGATGTTGAAATTAGTTGGCTGATACTACTTTTTATAAAGACCAGTGATAAATTCTTTCTGCTATAAAAGCTATGGAATAACTATTTTTCATTTATTTTCCAAGTGACTATAGCTATTAGTTTCTTTTACAACACCTAGTAGTTAATAATTTTTGAAACAGCTTTTCTGAGGTAAAACTGAGTATAATAAATTGTACATATTTAAAGTGTACAATTGAATCAGTCTTGACATATGACTACATCTATGAAACTATTATATCACTGCTGTTAATACAATAAGCATTTCCATAACCTCTAAGGGTTTCTTTAGACACTTTTATAGTCCATGTCTGTCCAGAGGCAACCACTGACTTACCATAACTATAGTTTACGTTTTCTACAGTCTTATATACAGCAGTCACACAGTACATACTTTTTGATAAGGTATTTCCAAAATCCTTCATAATTTTACCTGTGAAAACAATGTCTCAGAAAAAAGAGGGAATTGTAAGTCAGACCTGAGAGCAACAGGTAACTCTTGCCACTTGACATTAAACATCTGAGCAGGCGTCACTTCCGGGATCATGTGCACACACATTCACAGTCTGCGATGAGCGGGGGCCTCACCTGCACTGAACACGTGGCTGCGATGACCCCGTCGACTGGAGTCTCCGAGAACGGATCGAACGTTCTATCTGGCCGCCTCATGAAGTCTGGTTTGAGGAGGTACCTGGTAGGACAGAAGCACAGAAGGAGTTTCATAGAGACTCAAACACTCACTCCCTGAATACAACCTTTTCCCCATCTGTAACTTAGCAGCTAGATTTTTAGGTAGAGGGTCCTAAGGCTCCAAGACTGAGACCATCCCCTTTTGGCTAATCTCAAAGAGCAACAATCAGCTGCCCCTGCCTCTGAGAGTACGCTGTGCTCAAAGGCAAGAAGAACACAAGGGGGAATTTTGACCAAAATGTTCTGCAGGCCCCTGAGTCCTTTCTGGCTTAGCCAGTCTTGGGCTTCCTTCTCTGCTCTGGCAGAATCCAGTTGGAGCAAGAATCCTGCTAAGTTCACCAGTTCATATGTACTTGGCCCTTTTCTTCCAAACTACATCATTTTTGTTTCTTTCAAAGCACACGGCAGAGGAAACCACTGCACATGCCCCAGATACGCCCATGGTGGGTGGCTGAGGTGACAGGGCTGTCGCTTGTGTGTGTGGCCACACTGGCAAACCACCATCTATCTGATGGCAGAGGTACAGAGTGCACTCTTTGAAGAACCATTCCTAGCTCACAACTGCTGAAAAATTGTATTTTGACTGGTGGTTTTCAGTGATAAAAATTAAGGTGACCAACCAAGTGAGCGATCACCAAAACCCTCCTGGCAGCATACTGTATTCACCTGGGTGAGTCCAGAGTTTTTGGGTTGTGGCCTGGGATTATTTACTTATATGCTGCTTGAGGAAAAGGTATAGGAAAAAATGGCCATTGAGGTATTTTTTTCATTAATCTCTATAGAATTTCCTTTAGCTTCTCAGCATTTCAGTGAAAGTGATGCTTTCTATTTCACTTCTGGGCTCACAAATTTTAAACAGAGCTATTTAAGTAAACTACAACAACATTCACAGCATTATTTATTGACAATGGCTATTTACAAATCATAGAAAAGAATCAAGAGAGGAGAAAGGCTTATTCTCAACTAAACTAAATTAAATTCAATGTGACACTTACAATTTCGTTTTATATGAAACTAACTTCATTCCTCTATTTGGTGTCAGTAAAGATAGACATATTTAATATCTGTGTCTTCAGTTAATGTCCAAATGAGCAGGGATCATTACCTGACCCGGATATAAAAACCTCCACTATTAGAGACAGAATTAAAGTACAACATGGGTATGGTGAACTGCTAACTTGTCAGAAGGAAAAAAAAATCTGTTTAGGTAAAAAGGGGCAGATGAAGAATACATATTTGTAAATATAATCTATCTAGGGGTTTTATTTATTTCTGTCCCTCCCTCAAACCCAACTTACATTCTGCAGCCCCTAATTAAAAATGACACAGTTTCATTATTACTAGATGACAACAGTTGAAATCGCATTACTCACCCGCAGGATCCATTATACTCAAACTTTCCCTGATTCAATTGCATTGCTAAATCTGTCAAAAGACAAAAATAATTTAGCGTCTCATCTTCCTGAACAAAGAAGGTTCAGACAGGGCGATTTTAAACAATGGAAATGACATTGTCTGTTGGCCCGAAGAGCCTCCTTTAACCCTGAAAGATACTACTGGTTTTGCTTAACACATAACTCTCTTCCATGTAGAAATGATCTCATGTTTAACTTAAATTAAATATAAAGTGTGTTTTCATGAACATCATCCTAGAATTGCTTTAAAAAGTGGATTCAATACCCAAGTCATGATTGTTCATTTAATGCTGAGTGTGGAGACTGCTACCCTTAGAAGAGTATGTGTGTGGCTTTGCTGGAGATACCCACGCAATTCACAAAGACTTAGAAATGAACGAGGTAAGGAAAATATAGAAACTGGTGACTTATTTTCAGTGTGAGACTCAAGGGAACCTTCTCCTGGGTTTGACACTGGCAGGGACTTTTCTCTTGTAGGTAGCTAAGATTTTTCTTTCTTCTTATCAACAAAAGAAATACACAAACAACAGATAGATTTTTTAACTTCTTCAAAATGTGGATAATCTTGACATTCCAGAATAAAACACAAACTGTCCAAGTGATTAAATGGCACTAGGATCCTGTCATCCCTATGACAGATTCACTGACAACTAAGAACATAACTGGATCCCTCTGTCAGTAAAACTAGCATGTTTGTGTTGCTAGGAACACTTGGGATGTACCAGTACCTGGTCACAGTCTGATCTACCCCGCACTGTGTGGAAAGCATGCAGAGTGGTGACTCTGTACAAGAAAGCTTCTGGCCATGAAGGAGGCTTCCCTAAGAGGTGGCACCTACAGTCAGCTGATGCTCAAGCCGAAGGGATGAAAGTCAAAAGCTTTCAGATAACAGGGAACAAGACGAAAGGGGATTCCAGCTCTAAGGTTGATGCCCTGGTATAGGAAAAAGGTCCCCAAACTGGGAAATATGGGAGGTACATACACATTTTTAAAGGCTGAAGAAGAAAAAAGGTTTTTTTTGCTTTGTTTTGTTTCGCATTTAGGTTTTGTGTTACAGGTTTTGTGTTACAGGTTTTGTTTTTTCTCTTAATGTATAAGAACCATGATGTAAAACTAATCATACAAAGTAAAATTTTATGTGATGCATTTCTGGCTACTCTATTTTGCTATCTCTAATTTCAATATTGTGATCCCAGGCTCTTAAACAAATGCTGAAAACTTTTAAAAGTTTGTTTATGCATTAATAAAAATTTACTCCTCTAAGAAAACAAGAATTATATATCAGAAAGCTGTCTCTGAGTACACTTTGAAGGATCAATTTATAGATTATTATTTCTAAAACAATTTAACTCCTTGTAGGCCATTTTAGGGGGCCCTACTCTATATAAGATTCTGTTCTTTTATAATGAGGTGCTACTATATCATTGATATCTGCTGAATGTTCACAGTGGCCTGGTAATTTCCAAAGGAAAAATAAGTCATAGATATTGTACAAAGAAACTCAAATTCTCCTCACTCAGTTCCACCTTTGGAAAGAAGGATAACAAGTTTGATCCAAAAAGAAGAAAATTTAGGACTTCTTTAGGGTAGGAGATAATATTTAGTAAAACAGACACAACATTTGTGAAAGGAAATTCAATTTAAACCAAAACATAATATCTTCTGCCACTGTTTTATTGCTCTACTTTGGGATTTTGATTTCTCACCATTATATAAAAGCAAAATGTTTTGCTTGCCATATGTCTGCTTTCTTTTTTTAAAAGATGCCTAAAGCCAACTGATAGGGGCTGCCAACACCACCCCGTCCATACATTCTCGTGGAATTCAGGGTCACTGGACATTAGCTCCTACCTGGGGTTTGATAGTTCAGCGAAACCATCTGGCAGCCAGCGTTCCAGAAAATCTGAGGCATGTAATTACTGGAATCGACTCGGCCTCCCTTGGGGTAAATGCGACTCATTTGCCGTTTGTTATAACTGTGTAATTTATTAAGGAAATCAGTAAAAATAAAAAGAAGAGTACCACAATCGAGATAAATAAACAACAAGGAAGTAGAATAACAGAGGTGCAGGCCAACAATGATAAACATGTAGACAACACAAAACAAATTCCACATTTACCAATGATGTTCAGGAGAAAAATCACAATTCACTCTGTGGATTCTATACACAATTCACATCTGGGTAGAATATTATTTTATTAGCTCTGCAACCAATTTTATGTATCAGCCACTGATCTATTTCAGAGATTCCTGCCAAACCAAAAGAACACCGTGTCTCATTTCACTTAATATATAAGGATACTTTACAAATTCAATCGCATGCGTCTTCAAGTAGCCAAGACCGACTGATTCATTAAAAGATGACATGTTATAATGAATATTGCGTTCTGGAAAAGAAAAGCAAAGATGCACTCAGAAACCCTGCCATCAACTCCTTCCAGAAGGCCAGGCAATAAATATAATTACATCTGGAATCATAAGGCATTAGTGGTTAATGTTACCGGGTCACGTTAGTCGCTCCTAGTTTCATTAACATCCTGTGGATAGAAACAGCAGACTTAAAATAATAAGTGTGCTGCTTTAAATTTGGTGTCGTTAAACAAATTACACGCACTCTGATTGCTACAGCCAACTGGGAAGGATGATTTTTGATGACTATGACGATGATTTCTTCAGCACAGAAAAGGTTTTGAAAACTCTTGATATACTTCGTGTTTTCAGAGACCAACTTTGGTTAAAAGGAAGTCTTGTGCTATGGAACACTAGAATTCATCGCTCCTGCCTCACTGTAGATTTGTACTGAGTGACCAGCTTCCCTCTGTCCCTCCAACCCTACTGTCCTCCGTTTCTGGTAAGTAAATGAATGCATGGATCCAGCATCATATTACAGTACATCCAGTAAATGTGTACAAATTCGTGTCAATCAAAAGATAAATTAATATTTGAGAAAAGAAATCTGTGAAAGTTGTAAACCATAAGCGGCTAAGTCCACAGTCTCTCAGAGCCACCGTGTGGCCGGTGCGGAGAATGACAACACAACCCCACCACGTGCCAAGGCAGGGTGGCCATATGGTCTAGGGATCAAAACTTAAGGCAGAGGGCAACAGAGGGAGGCAGGCAGGGCCAGCACGAGCAAAGCACCATGGACGCATACAGGGAAATGCCACAGTGAAAACCATTAATCTGCATAATGAATACGCATAAGTAATTAAAATTTAAACATGAAACAAGCTGGAATGGTCCTCATTCCTAAAAGGAAAAAAAAAAATGGCAACAAGTCAGATCAAAGCTTAAGAGCAGAACAAAAGAAAAGCAGACAGAAAAAGATGACTGCATTGAACCTTTGGCGTTACCTTCTGCCACATGGAAACCTTGAAACTTCACGGGCTGCGCATAGTTGATCATTGTGGACAAATACGGGTGGATGTTAGTGGTAGCACCTACGTATTTATAAGACGCCATCCAAGCCTGCTCGTCTTCCACAGTCACCAGGCCCTGGGAGCACAAAGCAGAGGCGGGTGAGCTGAAGGCTTCAGGAGGACTCACAGATTCAAGCTGCAGATGTCCTTCCTAAAGATAATTTGCTCTCGCTTCGATTCAAAGGTAAAAGACCTTCCCATGCTGCCATTATGCTGAAGGGTAATTCAAAAACTTAATGTCTATGACAGCTTCAAATAATGCAAATGGAGAATAACAGAATCAGGACATTTTCAGTTTATCTCACATGGTTAGGATGTCGTTAGATTTCCAAGGGACTTTACAACACTGAAGAAGCTATACTGGGGCCTCTCGGCAATGTTACAAGACACGAAAAGTAGTATGAGCATTCACCTTTCACAAGTTGAGGCATGTAATCAAAGACAGTGACTCTCAAACTTCAGTGTACATTGGAATCACCAGGAGGATATGTTAAAATATTCCTGGGCATCGCACATAGTGGTGCATTTGTGGGAAACTAAGGCAGGAGAATCGTAAGTCTGAGCCAAGTCTGGGCAACTTAGCAACTTGGGGAAACTGTGCCTCAAACTAAAAACAAAAACAAAGACAAACTTGAAAAAGCACTGGACTACAGCTCAGTGCAAAGGCCCTTGGTTCAATCCCTAGCATTCTACCCCACCCCTACCAAAAGAGGATCCCTGGACATCGCCCTTGGGGTTTCAGGTAGAATACATCTGAGTGAGGCCTCCGAACTGTCAGTTGTGTATCTAGTTCTCAGGTGCTGATGATGGACTGGCCCGGAGACCACAATTTCTAGGACCATTGCTCTAGAATTTCAGTCACATCTATTGTAGTTCACAGAAGCCAGGTGTGGTAGTAAAAGACATAATCCCAGTTCTCAGAGGCTGAGGCAGGAGGATCACTATGGGTTTGAGGCTATATAGTGGGTTCAAGGACAGCCTAAACTACATAGCAAGACCCTGTCTCAAAAAACAAAAATAGCAGCTTATGGTATTTTTTTAAAGCACTCATTCTTAAAATAACCTGAGCTTTTGCTACATAGGATATCCGGAAACTGCTATTTTGTATGGAGCAAAGAACCCATTATTTTATTGATTTCTTGAGAAATCAGAGCAAAATTAACAAAGCGCACAACAACAAAAAACCACTTTCAGAATACATTTTTTGCGAACTTTGGAAAGCAACATTTCCTGCACAAAGGGAAACCAAGTGAATAAATTGCTTAGTCTTGTCATGCAAGCCTTGAGTGAAGAAATGGTCAGCCCACTCGTTTTAATGCAATGACTTAATGTTCTGAGCATGCTGGACCATCACACCGATTTCACCAATGAAAACCTGAGATAAATAACCAAAGAAAGGAACTTCTTTTTGTTTTTATCCTTTTCTCCGTATGTCCCAACCCCCACCACCTACCCTCCACTTTTATTTCTTCTTAGTCTATGGATCTAGGAGACAAATGCCAGTGCTGTTGCTGGACGCTAGGAGAGGTGGCTGCACACACAACCACATCGCTGTCCCGATGCGAGGTCATAGTGCACCCATTCATCAGGGGAGACCCCCAAGGCCTTAAGGGTTAAGACAGACAGCAGCAACCAAATGTTGGTCAGGCTGTACACCGTGGAGCCTCGAATTGTGAAGGTCTAGTGCCTAAGAAGAGTGTTTTAATAAATATTTTGAGAGAGGATATGATCAGATTTCGCCTTAGTTCCTTTGAATTGAACATTCAGATAGAAGACTTGAGTCTCACTCTAAATACGATAGGATCTCATGGGCAGAAAGCTGTACTTTCTGTCTTTCTCTTCCGTTTTTATTAACATATTTGCAATGTATAACACATATATTCGCTGTAAGAAATCAGTATATATACTTATCACATCTTGACCCTTTTTCACTTTTCTTCCCGTATTTTCTGAGGCATGAGACTCAAAGGAAAAGGCAGATTTCTGCCAGGGACTGTGATCAGTCAAACCATTGTACAAGGAACCACACACATGTATTTAAGACACTTTGATCACCATGGAGAACTTTGAAGAGGATAAAAGAAAATGAAAAGGTAACTTTACCTTACAAAAAAATTATAATAAGGCTAATGTTTAAAACAAAACAAAAAAGCAAAACACCAACCAAAAAACAAAAACCCAGAAAGAAAGCAGTGTAAAGTTAATTAACAATTTCTTTCACCATGTCAACGTGTCAGAACCAAAATCACCCTTTTATTACACTGTGATATGGACTAAATGACTTATTAGGTCATTTTAAATTTCAAACTCAATATATGGATGATTATGTAGCCCTGTTCTAGGGCTAAAATCTCTAATTTCAACTAAGAAAAAGCCTTAGTGCATTAGACACCTATTTTTAAAAATTTCACATGTCCGACTTTTGTGCCTTCATCAGAATTTAATCATTTCACCACTGTGAATAATTCATTCCTTTGAATACTTATATGTAATCACACGCATCAAGCATGTAAAGATAGCACCTAAACACTAAGTCTGACATCCCACTGGGGGCAGGGAGTAGAGTGACAACAATAACAGTTAGTACGGAATGTTCAATTTTGAAAGGCCACATCGGGGTGTCTCCTAATGAAAGCAAAATGCTCAAGAGAACTATTTTGTTACCTTTTTGTTGTTTTCATGTTCAAGGTCATCTGAAGTCTAAATTAGAAAAAGAAAATGATTTGTTTACTTCTCCTAAGGGTAATGTTCCAGACTTACGAGCCATACGTATGTGAATATTTCAATAGACATGTTTATATATGTTGTTCTATTTATTTGTTAACATGGGAAATTAGTAATGACATAAAGCCATGGAAAAAAGCAACAACTGAAAAGATAAACAGGCATGGTGGTATACGCCTGTCATCTCAGCACTCTTGAGAGGTTGAGGCAGGAGGATTGGGAGTTTGAGCTCAGAAATTAATGACTTGGTGAAAACCTGTCTCAACACAGAAAATGAAAACTATGGCTGTGGATGTGTCATTGGGAAGGTGGTGGGTTCAATCCCGGGTACCACAAAAAAAAAAAAAAAGAAAAGAAAAGAAAAGAATAGAAAAGGTATGATGACCTCATCATTATCTACTCCAGAAGAGCTCATCTTAAAGCCATTTTCTTTTTTTGCTAGCAATTTTCACTTACTGAGCTGCTTCATTATAATAATTTAATTAGTGACTTAGTTTGGGGGCTTGGGAAATAGGTAATCAATGTGGCCATCTCCCCTGACACAAAAGGCAGCGTGATCCATCTTCAGTCATTCAAGGTTCCCATCTGCATTCTTGCTGTGGGCTCAATGTCTGTGTCCCTATCAAACTCACAGGTTGGAACCTAATCCTCAAGGTGACAGTGCAGACAATTCCTAACATAGTGACACTTTGAGTTACAATCTTTTGATTTTTATGGTGCTACAAGAATGATCTGTACTTGGTAGAAACTGTATTTCATCTCGATTGAACTCTTGAACTAACTAACAAGACGTGGTGTGAGACCTACATGCAGTGCTGGGCTTTAGCAGTGAGTTACACCTCCTAATCAGCCACGTAAGCATCAGGGTGAGCAGGCAGTACTCTACAATCTGTGGGGTGACCGAAAACTGGGGACTCTTCAGATTAACAAAATTATTGCAGTAAAACACACATTCCCATGACCCCCCTTAAAATACTTCCCCTTGATTTAAACATGCTTATCTCATAGTCCTTGCTACTTCCTGAAGCGGGTTCTGGAGGTCCTCTTTTCTGAATGTCTTTATGAAGTGTGATTAAAAGATACAGTGAATGCTACTGCTGAGTGCCATCTAATGGAAAAGCGGGCTTCTAAAAACATTACAGTGTGGCCTCATCCACCTTAATCACCTGATCTGGCACCAGGTGACTGCTGGCTCTTCTCCAAAGTGAAAATGACCACGAAAGACAAAAATTTTCACTCAGGTCAGGACACTGAGGCAGCCAGGACAGTGCAACTATAGACACTCATGGAAGAGAACTTCCAGAACTGCTTTAGACAGTCGCATGAATGATGTCAGTGTGCTTGAAGCAAGGGGGTATATTTCGAGAAGGATTAAGGACAATGCATGTTTTACTGTAATAAAAACTTTAAATTTAAATATATACTGTCCTTGTGATCATATCTCATATTGTGTAGTTAAATTGTGTTTGACAGGGTATGTGTATAAAGTGCATTTTTAATTTATGATATTTTCTACTCGTAAAGGGCTTATCATAAACCCATCAGAAGTCATGGAGAATCTGTATTTGGGAACGGGGCTGTAGGGAGGTAACTGGGTCATGGGAGTAGAGCCCTCATTTGGGAGAAGACATAGAGAAAGTTTGTTTCTTCATTCTCTCTGCACCACATGAAGATAGAACTGGGAAGAAGACCCTTATCAGAGACTAACTGGCCGCCATCTTGATTTTGGATTTCAGAACACTGAGATGTAAATTTCTGTTGTATAAGCCAACTGGTCTATATTATTTTTGTTGCAGTAGCACAAACTAAGACAGTGTTAATAAAGATATTATGTAGTATAGCAACATTCTTTGAATCTTAGTAGGCATCCAGATCCTCAAAGGAGGCATAATTCCCTGTATCAGCAAAGGCAGGATACAAAGGCAACATTTCTTTGATTTTGCTTATCAGATATTCTCCAACTTTCCTACCAATAAAATCTCTATCAAACTACCTCTTTGTCCACTCTCTTCACAGAGCAAATGTCCCAGCTTCCACCGAGGCCCACACTTTCACGTCACCATGATCCCATCCACTCTCACCTTCTTGAAGGGTTACTTCTCCTCTCCCATCTGGAAATGTAACCACTCCCTTCCTACTGTACCATTTCCGACAGTTTCCAAACAGCCTCCAGATGCAGTCACTCTAAAGAGAACACTCCCTCGAGTCCTCTGGTTTCTGTTAACCACCAGCCCACTTCTTGCTGCCTTTCACAGAAAAGCTTCTCAGAAACTTAGCCTCACTTATTCCTGTCTTCTCCACCATCTCTTTACCCCCAAGCACCAATGCTTTTCTTCAAGGTCATTTCAATGACCACACTACCAATCCAATGGTCACTGCTGAGTATTCTTAGTCACTCAACAGCATTTGATGACACTTGACCACACAGACCTTCTCTTAACACTGTTCTGATTTCCTGGTGCTCAATTTCCCTCCCACTTCTCTGCCACTATCTTGCACTTCTTTTGCGTCCCTCACCTGCAAACTTACTTGCAACTCGGGCTTCAAAGAACCTTCCTATGTACTTTCCCCCTACAGATCATCCCATTAGTTCCATGGCCAAGCATATGATCTCTTGAACTCTCAATTTATATCTCTAGTTCAACCTCTCTTCTTGATACAGGTGATCATGATGCTACTGACAAAAATGAAAATAAAGATGAAAAGGGTGATGATGAATTCATAACTGAGACTTTCATAGGTGCTATTGTGTGCCAGACACTATGTTAAATTCACTTACTGTTCATAGTGACCCAATGAAGTATATGTCTCTACCTTCATTCTGCAGATAGGAAACTAAGGAACAGAGAAGTCAAGTAACTTAACCAAGATCAGACAGAGAATGAGCCCAGAGACACAGATGTCAACACAGCAGACACCTACTCGGCACCTCCTCTGGAATATCTCACAGGCATATCAGATTGCCTGTTCTACTCGAAACTCCTAAGTTCTTTCTCTTCCAGTCTTCCCCACTCCAGGACACAGAACCTAGTTTCTCCAACAAGAATTCTAGAGGGTCATCTTGCTGCTTCTTCCTCCCTCAGGCCCCAGATGAAATCACTAGTAAGTGGGTTCATCTTAGTTGCCTCAATACATCTTGGAACCATTGAGTCCTCTCTGCCTTGACTACTTAGTTTCCCCATCAGGGGATCTTTCTGGTCTTGTAACAGCATATCCTAAATGCTTTTCCTGCTTCTACTCTTCTTCTAAATGAGGACCCATATGGGAATCATCATAATCTAAAACTCAGCTACCCTGCCCCCTTCTGTGGAGTTTTCCAATGGCTTTACATTTCACTCACCTTTTTAGTTTCTCATGCCCTCCTCCTAAAGCCATCATCATCTAGTTCCCACCTGTTCCCCATTAAGCTTGCTTCACCCCTTATTCAGTATATTCTACTCATGCTGACAATGTTGTTGCTCTCATGGTTCCTCTACATAGGAAGTTATTCTTCTACTTCTACACATGACAAACTCCTTCTCCCCTTTGGGGTCTGTTTTGCCTTATTCCTGCAGCCTCACCATTCTCCATGTTAGCACTCATTTTTATTTTTATGGTAGTACTTATCCTAAACTGAACTTTTGAGTTTTTTGATGGCTTATTTGTTGACTGTCTGTTTTCCCTAAACTATAGAAGCCTATAAGCCATCAAAAGGCAACAAGCATGTTTTGACCTTTTAGGTCATTATAGCCTAATCAATGCCTGAAAAATAATAGTTACTTAATCACTATTTTTTTTGGCCGAATGGTTGGAAATACTTTTTCCTCATTCCCAACTCTTGTCACCCCACTGACAGCCGCCATCTCAGGCCCCAGGAGATTCTGTATTTTGACCGTGGCCACACAGCTGGACAGAGGCAGAGCTGGGGCTGGAACATGGACAGCGGGGAGCCAGAGCCTCTTCTGAATCCTGCCGCCATTCTGTCTGCCTTAGGAGGCAAGGTTTACAATCTTCTAATTCGGATGGGAAAAATGATGCTCTGAGAGCGTAAGTCACTGTCCACAGGGCACACAGCTAGGTAAGGCAGAAGTGGGGCTAAAACTGCTCTCCACCCAGCCCCAAATCCCATAGCACTGGGAGGCGCGCTGAGTCTCCCACGCCTTTCTGTGGTCTCTGCCTGAAGGAGGAAACTCAGGCTCAAAGCAGGGAAACAGCTGGTCCAAGGCCCATGGTGGGGAGAGCTGGGGCTGGTTCTCATGTCCCTGGGCCCCGGCCAGTCTTGACATGTGGGGAACAGAGGAAGAGGGCTTCCTGGAAGAGGAAACCAGGCTTCTTTCCTCTCTGTGCTAGATCGTCAGTTAAGCAGTGTGAAAATGGGGCTGAGTAAATTTAAGGGTTACCCCAACTCAGAGAGGAGGCAGCAGCAGAAGGGGAAGGATGACTCACACAGACCTCTGCCAAGGCCTAGGGGCTCTGTGGACCCTTCCCCAGAAAGAGAGAAACAAGAGCCAGGGACCTGCCTCAGAGACTGAAGTGTGGGGTCTGCCAGGAGGAGCCAGGGAAGGAGAGCCCCACCCCTGCTGGAGTTAAGATTAGGGAGAGACGTGCAGAGGTGAGACTGAGCCCACAGGAAGGGATGGGGTAAGGCGACAGCTGCCCTTAGGATGTAGTGTGGAAGTATGGGGAGGAGTGAGGAAACTGACTTCCAGGAGAGGTGAAGACAGAGAGATGTCCCCAGGGGGTAAAGGATGCTGGTAAAGCCTTGTATCACCTGTCACAGCAGAGAGGGCTCGACAGCACATATGAGGTGTCACCACCCATGCAGCCTCCATGGAGGGGTGAGTGTCAGGACAGCTCTGCTGTGTAGAGTCCCCTCCACCACACCCGGGAGCCTGGGGAGACCCACTTCTCCAGAAGAGAACAGGGGATACTGCCCAGATGGGGGCCGGGACCGTAAGTCTTATCTTTGGGCAGGTGTGGTGACAAGGTCCACAGGCAAGGTCAGGATCCTGGTGGTTCCATCTGGACTGGAAGATAAGGTTGCTAAGGCTTTGCCAGGGGCCGGATGTGGCTGTTCCCTTGGAAGACTCAAGGGACAATCTCTGCTCTCAGACCCATGCAGGCCAGGACGGTGACATCCTTCCCACAATCTGAATCCTGACACTCTCTGATCACGTGCCTACAGCCAGCATCTGGAAGTATCCTTAGTTCCTTTTAAACTGAGCAGTGTGTTTGTGTCAAATTCTGGTCACTAGCAGATACTTATATCCTGAGCAGTTAGAAAGAGAATGATAGGTTACTTTATTTTCTTACGAATGTCACATTTTCACAGTTTCCCAACAGCTACCACACCTTGAGAGCCATAAAAACAAAGGGACGTGACGACTCTGACCTTCTTGACACTATTGACCACAGCTTCTTTATGACCCAAGTCATCCGCAGAAAGCTCATTTCCAAATTTGAATTCGGGGTGAGCTTCCTCCTCTTGGTCAGCTGTGGGAAAGACAACAGGAAAATCCATGAGGCCAAGTAACAGCCAAGTGGTTCTCACCTATGATCTTGTGTAGAACACAACACAAGGTTTCTCTACTTCACAGTTCGTCAACAAACTTGGAGACTTCCCACTATCACTATTAAATTTCCATTACGTATACAGGCTGAGCATCCCTAATCTGAAAATCTGAAATCTGAAATGCTTTAAAATCCTAAACCTTTTGAGTATTAAGTCAGCACTGAAAACGTTTTAGAATTAGGAGTGCTTTGGATTTGAGATTTTTGAATTAGAACATTCAACTAGTGGTGTCTATGGAATTATTTCAAAACCTTAAAAACTCTACAACCTGAGACACTTCTACTTCCAAGCATCTTGGATAAGGGATACTCAACCTATGTGCGCATTTTTCACTAAGAGCTGTTCCTCTTTTCTACAGCCACAGGGCAGGCCTGTCCTCTTGAATCTTGCTGGGTTTCCTCTCTCCTGGCATGTTGATTGTATTTAAATGGGAGCTGTTAGTTACCCCAGGCATAGTAGGATAATATTGTGGCAGCAAGGTAATTACAGACAACTGGTTGACAACAGCTAAAGCCAAATACGATGGAGGGAACCTCAGAATAATATGCATACCTGGGTTAGCAGGGGTCTCTGTACCCTCAAAAAGAAATTCAGTGAATGATTCTGTCTTTTCATGCATTTTCCTACAACTGATTGTGGCTATTTCCATGCAAAACTTAAGCAAAATCTCCAGTGTATCTGGAACAATACAGCCGTCACTAGAGGCAAATATTTTTCTGCCTGGAAGAATAATTAATGTATGTGTGTAGAAGATGTGTAGAAGATGGGAAAGTACCCATGAGGATGACACTAGAGTCATATTCACCCTTATTTTAGATTATTGTGTGTTCAGGAAATATCCAATTTGACTCTGACCAGGTGTATTCTTCATTTTTTCAAAAATATTTTAGAAGTTATTTTGCATATTTGTACTCTTCAGTGTCCTCTATATTAAAATGACAGTGCTGTAAGATACAAAAGGTTGTGACATCAGTCAGACAATTCTGGGGTTGAATCTTAGTGCCACTGCTTGGCAACTGTGGCATCCTCTAAAATGTGTTAAATACGCCACCTCTTTAAGCTTCAGACCCTTCCTCTGAGCGACGTAATACCTATTTTGCTGGGCTGCGTGAAGATGAGACAAGGCAAAAACACTGCTTAAGCTGCCTGGTCCACAGTTGGTACAGTTATTATTATTATCAATATTTTTTTCTTGTTAACTTATTCGATAATTTCTGCACTTCGTTTTACTGGACTATAGTATCAGTAATGCCTTACATATTTCAGTTATGATTTATGAAACATAAGCTAAGTTAAGGTACTGATTTTGCTTAATGTTTATCTTTTTGCATTTTCAGAGTATTTTGTTGATCTTTTAAAATACATTTTCTTCCCCAGTCCTTTATTTCTTAAGTCTTTTTTAGGTTTATTTTTTGCAAAACTGGGAAATAACATACTAGTCATTGCTACCTATTATGTTTTCCAAAGACAGCTACGTTGATTTCTGTCCTCTTTGTTTCTTCCACAATAAGTCCTGGTCACTCACATGCTCCCTTGAACTTGAGAAGCCCTAAGACCACCTTAATGAATAAAATAGAGAGGAAGTGATGCCACTTCTAGCCGTAGCTTTGAAGTCATTTAGTGGCTCCCACATCCTGCCTTTTGTATAGGCCGTTGGACATGGTATCCAGAAACTCAGCCACTGTGCTGTGAGATGCCCAAGCCACACACAGAAGCTACCAGAATATGTTCTGTTCAGCAGGCTTGGCTGAGCTCCCAGCAGACAGCGAGCACCAGCTGCCAGCCACACTGGCTAACCGGCTCAGTCTGTTCCGATGAAGCCAGCCCCGTTATCCTCTGCCAGCATCTGTCCCGAATACCAAGGCAGAACCAGCAACCTGAGACCAGGTGATCTCATAGCGATCAGCGATCACTGTAAGTCTCTGAATCTGGGGATGGTTTATGACACAGGAACCGATCATCACCATGGGCAATCAATTGAGTAACATCAGGTGTCTCTGGCCTCCCAGATCTTCCCTGATACATAAACCTATAAAGGGAAATCACCCTGACTTTTTCTCTGTTAATGGAATCAATCTCATTGTTTAAATATGCAACTGAGCCATTTATGATGCTGGTTACAGTAAGGAGGCTTTTGTAAGGGTTTGTGAAGATTAGTTCTCACAGATTTCAGGTTTTCAAGCTCTGTATCTGGATTTCTTAAAATCCTGTCTTAGATGTTTGGATAAGTGAAGGAAAGTTTTCAGAAGAATTTCTAAATTATTTAGCCCAAAGCCTTTAAATACATCCAAGGCACTGTAAAACCAGTGCAAGTGCAAGTCATTTTGCTCGTCAATTCTCATGAGACATAGTAAATAGGTAGTTTTCTGAAAACCTCCCTAAATTCTCAAATGACCCATTTCACTTGATTTTTATGGGGGGCGGGGTGCTGATGTCAAATCCTCATACTGCTAAGCAAGTGTTCTACCACTGAGTTACACCCGCACTTCCTCCCAGTTTAAAACAAAATATTATGGTTGTGGTTACAAGACCAACACAAAATAGCTAATAGCAAACATTCACATGTTTTAAGCAAGGCTGCCTTTGCTGAGATTATTTACCTTTACAGATAATTCTGGTGAGCTGGTTATTTGGAGGAATTCGATTTTTTTTTTTTTTTTGAGGTTCTGAGAATCGAATCTAGGGCCTTAAGCATGCTAAGCATTCACTCTGCCAGTGAGCTATACCATTAGCCTGCACTTGAAATTTTAATTCTGATTTTGCGTTTTTGGTTCACACACAGAAACCAAATCCTTTATTTTCTTAGGGTTCTCTCACTCTGTGCTCCTGGCCTTGTCCCTATCATCACAGACAACTCCAAGGTTGAAGGTTTTGTTGACAGCAAGACATTATAAAAGTGTACTTCTGATTCCAGTGTCTGCCTCTACACCAAGGGCTTCAAGGTCAAGTCTCTGAATTTCTGCGGAACAAGGAAGACGACTAAGCTGATCCTGTCCAATGCCTAGAGAAACTGGAAGCAATATTTGAGAAAAAAAAAATCTAAAAGATTAAGGTTGACCCACTAATATGCACCTGACTATTAGGAATTATACTGTCATCATACATGAAATGGTCCACTGAGAGAAATTCATGTTTTCTTTTTTATATAAAGTATTTTAGTGACCTAGAATTTGAGAGAAGAACTCACCACTTTCTATCTCCTCTTCGTTATCATCTTCTAAGATGCTAGCTGGAGCAGCAGACTCTCCGGCTTCCATCATGCTTTTCAAAGCTTCAAGCTGTTCTGTTATTAAAAAGAAAAATGAGGAGAGGGTGACAGATGTTAGATCACATAAAAATGTGGGCTTTAAAATCAATACCGAGAAGCAGGAAATGAAGAGGGATAGGACATTTGTTGTTCAGGCGCTGCTGGCCATGTTCCTAAGGTTTGCAGTGTTTCTATCTCACCTATGTTTGCTGTTCCAGGCTTTGGAAGGAACACTGAACAGTCATGTGACATATACATGTGGAGACACTCCTGACACATGAGAGAAATGCCCCAAATTCTGATCACTCAGTTTGAGAGGATTTGGAGCCAGATAAAAAAAGTAACAAATCAGAGAAACTGGTTCAGATCCAGATTTAAGAATAATTATGAAGAAGTGAGAGAAAAGAGACACACATACTGGAGATTAACAAAACTCCAAGGTAAAGGAAAAAAAAAAAACTCCAGGGAAAATACTTTCAACTAACATGACAGAGATTATTTTTCTAATACATAAAAAATAAACCTGTTGTAAGTCAGTAAGATAGAGACAAATGAAATGAGTCTTACGAAGTGAGAAAACATGTAGGGACAAGTCACAAACCATCATCTACAAATAAACTAGGGATTGATAGGCACTCTTGTATATTGCCATAACTTTTACGAAAGAAAGTACATCAAGACACATCACCACCCAAATGCTACTTTTATTTTCTTCTCATTTTTCCTTGGGATCCTTTCAAATTCCAGCATATGAACATGCTTTTCCACTGTGTGAGGGAGTTCACATGCAAAGTAAACTTACATGGAAATGTGACAACTTTGCTCTGGAAAATGAACATAACATCATCACTACTTTCTTTCCCCACAAACTGTGGTGATTTTAAAATAAATTTCACTCTAGACAGTTGAATTATCCAAACATACGGGCATGCTTCCATTTATGTGTGCATCTGACTCACTTTTTTCAACTTCGGGTTTCAGCCGCTTATTTTTGATGAGTATTTTTCTTTTGAGGTCATTGGGGGATGGCAAAGGCCTGCCTGGTTCGAGCTAGAGGTACAGAAAGAGCCGAGTTAGTGATGGGGTTGGCATCTCCGTCTTCATTTCCATCCCCAGGGACCCCCGGAGGCCTGGAGTCATACAGCCCGACATCCACTAGATGGCAGGCAGCAGTTTCACATTGCCATTCCGGACCAAATCGGATCCCCCTGGCCTGAGAATGACTTCAAAGTGGGAACCCAGCCTGCAGAGGTGCTGGGAGCCTGAACAGCCTCCCTAGCGGGGCTGGAGGCTGACGCAGGTGCTGGTGGGGGCGAGGGTCCTGCTGCACCTCAGACTGCACAACGCTTAGGTCTCTGGTAAAGTACAAGGAATCACGGTGGTCGCTAGGGCCAGAAATGATTCTCTCCTAGATCCCCCCATGTGCTGGGCTGTACAGTACATCTGACTGCTCGGGATACTGACCCAACTCAACACCTGGGATTGTGGCTTGGTGGGTTCAATAAGGGAATCAAGAGGGAAGGGTCTTAATTACCGGAACTCAACTCCACTGTGACTTCATTTGCTAGCGCTCACATCGGCAAGGGAGGTCCCCCTTGAGGCTCTTACCTCCGAGCCCTGGAACTGTCCTCATCTAGTCATCCATCCCGTTTTCCTCTCATCCATTTATACCCTCTCCTGTCCACCTTCCATGTATCTGTTCTTTTTAAAAACTCATTTTTATCCTATTTTTGACAAGGTGCTGTGCCTCGCTTTGTCTGTTTTGCTTCAAGTGAAACTCTCGGTTGAAACACTGCTTCCTGCAGGCCGCCTAGTGGAACCAGCGCTTTTCCCCAAGATCTCCCTGGCACCAGGACATATCCAAGAAATATTCAACTCATGGGAGGCTGTCTTCTTTTTCAGCTATGTGTTTACTTTGATGACCTCTTCCCACCCATGTCCCAGCCCTCAGCTCTTCAGCTAAGAGAGCAGGTTTTAACTCCCATTTATGCTACTTGTGATTCCCATAACTTCTTTCAAGAACCTGCAAAACATTTCATTAAGAATGGTGTGGTTATTCCACAAAGGCAAGTATCTAACCCAAACCAGGGAAATAAACAGAAGGCTCAGGTTTAAAATAATAATAATTCAATAAATTGGGGATGTTTCTTAGTTTGGGTTACCCAGGAATTAGTCTCTGAGACAAAGGTTTATGCACCAGTGGCTTGTTTTGGATGTGGCCCCAAGAGACTGCAACAAAGGAGTGGGGAAAGCAAGAAAAGGAAAGAGCCAGCCAACCCAGGAAGTGGGATCAAGCAAGTTATCATTGGGAAACTGGAGCTCTAGCCTGCTGGGGACCGTGGGAGACGGAGCAGAACAGGTGCTCAGAGGCAGCACACGTTGCGAGTGTTAGAGCACGGTTTGGGGTGTTAATTCTCTAGCATTTCTGGCCTGGCTCCCATATGTGGACCGAGCAGGTTCCAGTGATCACAGTTCACACTCAGCTAACCGGCTGTGGGTGTTGGCGACCAAAAGAACGTCAGGCCAGTATGCAGGTAAACAGGAAGAGCTGGGAGGATAAGGGCAGACCGCTGCAGGAACTGCTTCAGCAGGCTGGAGAGAAGAGGTGGGTGGAGCAAAGGATGCTGGCACCTATACATTTTTAGTTCCCACAGACACACTTTTGGAAAAAATGGGAAAACTTCACCCAAAATATTGACATTAGCACAAAACACATTCCTCTTGTCATCTCTCCCGCCACCTCATGCTACCATATGGGTGCTCAGCAGGAGTTGCCCGTCAGTAAGAGAGTTCAAGGATCTCATTTTAATTTTATCATCTGTCTTGTGACTCATAACATCTTATGACAATGGGTCTCCACCTCTTAGAGGTCATAAATCCTTATAAAAATGCAATTAACTCTCTGGAATGATTATGTGTTTTTAAAAAAAACTGTAAAGAATCAGAATACATTCAAAGACTTCCCATAAAGTCCATCTATGGGCCACCGGCTAATATTCTTTGTTTCACGAAGAAACTCAGCAGGTGCAAAATGGAGTTCAAAAACGGTCATATTTGGGTCACGCCTGTGACATCAGACTACGGCATTTTCCATAGCAACAGTCTTCCAGGGTTTCTGAACCCAGGCAAACCCAGGCAAACATCTGTCCACCTGGCAAACTTTTAAAATACACCAGGCTGAAGCCCAACCTTGGATCAGTGAAATCAATCTGTGAATGGTGCCCTGGCATAGACGTTTCTCACAGTTCCCCAAGGTGATTCTCATACCTTGAGAACCGCTGAAGAATCTAGGCTGTAGGCTTAAACTTAAACCATGAGATCCCAAATCTTCCAGATTAAATTGCACCAAATGTTTATTTTATGTGCCTCCCTTCATCCCTCTGAAGCATGACAAAAGCTTTTTATACCAAAGAATTTAAATAAATAGGAAGATCTTTTGCATTAGTCCTCCAGTGCTACTTGACCCTTCAAAAATGAATTTCAAAACAAATCCATTCATGCTAGAAATATGGTTTGCTAATAATACATACTGGATGTGATTCAAGTGCTTGTTTCAACAGGAGATCCCCAAATAGATCTTCACAATATTTGGACATCTTGTACTGTTGATATTTGCTGGAGAGAAAGAAGTGGCATTTTGTAAATTCAAACATCCATTAGCCATCCAAGAATAAGAAACACCCATTCCTGTGCAATTAAAGTCTCCCAGCTCTGCAAAAATATGTACTTGTCTTCCTAACCTTAACACAAGACACACTTTCAAAGGCCACACGCTCTTAACTACTGCATTTTTTTAAAAGCCCCCAAAATAAAAATTGGTAAACTGATTACAAAAACGTTTTTTAAGTTATTGCCAATCATCCTACTCGGTGGAACTTCTGGTAAGGTGTCCAGATCTCTGAACTTTCCTCTAGAGTGAGCATTTTTAGAGCACATAAAGATGACTTTCTTGAGAAGGGTTTTAAAGCACATAAAGATGACTTTCTTGGGGAAGGGAGTTAGCGTGAGGCTTAGTGTCCTTCCCGGAGGATCATTTGCACTTGGCACTTCACAAAACAGACCACTAAATTATTTCACAAGATGTAAAACAACAGTGGGGATCAGAGTTTAGAAAGCAGTACCACTTAGAGGCTTGGAGTAGAACAAATCATTATACCTGCAGTGATTTTCAAAGGAGAGAATTACAGGATATTCTGATGTGACAAATGCGGTTTCCTTGATGGCTTGAATTACATCCTTTAAAGGTAAAGAGTGTTAATGAGGAAAAAGAACAACAACAGCAAAAAATTACAGCACATGGAACTATTCAGAGATCACTACCTGAGCCTGTCAGAGTCAACTGTAGCAATTCCGACCAGGAGAACTCATCTACCTGATATATTTGCAGGCCAAGTCCCCAGGGTTAGACTCAGGTAGCAGTTAATAGATAATGACAGATCTTTTACTTTTCCAGAATTAATGGTGCTATCGACTTGTAAGAGAGTTCATCTTAGTGACCTGCCAGTTCCTTACTCGATAATTCATTAATTCCATGTAGATCCCTGTGTACTGATGTGACATTTGTAATATTCTTTGTTTCATATTAGCCTGGTGAAAAGGAGGTCACCAGGAGGGGGTCTCCTTTGGTCAAGGAACAAGCGAGGTAAAATGGGGAGGGGGGAGCTGTGGATCTCCCTTGCCCTGAAAGTACTTTTGAATGAGCTGAACAAATCCCCTCCTATCTCTAGGAGACAGGTGAGGTCTTAACAGATAGTTGGCCCTAATTTCTGCTTAGCTTTAAGAAAAAACAAAAAGACTTCAATTCTACAACCAGAGCATCATGTTTGATAAGAATCCCCAAGTTATCATTGATCTGGAGCTAAACAAAAGGCAAGTCTCATTATTCAGTGAATGAGGACAGATGTTTTACAATCATTACCTAGGGAAGTCCATTGGAAGTGACAACGCTCTAGGCTAAAATAATCTTGGAATATTTAAATGTTTTATTGAGGCATCATTAAGGCTGAGGTTTTTTTTTTTTTTTTTCCTTCTTCTTTTTCCATTTTCATTGCTGGAGCTTGATCCCAGGAAGCATCAAGCTACTTCCTCAGTCTTTTTATTTTATTTTTTATTTTGAGACAGTCTTGCTAAATTGCATAGACAGGCCTTGAATTTGCAATTCTCCTGTCTCAGTCACCTGAGTAGTTGAGATTACAGGCATGTGCTATCCATTTAGTTACTCTTGCTTTTAATTTTCTCCCCAGGTGAAAATGCTTGTGACCCTTGATTTGCCACTTGAGTTCACCCAGAGTTATTCCCTAAGGAAAACTTGGCTGTGCCCTTGGGTTCTCCTTTGCTTGCTCTAAACAAAGGCAGAATCTTCTTCTTTTCAGTTGTGCCTCCTTATTAGACTCTTTAACTCTTTAAATAGGACACCACCCAACCAGGCACAGGGGCGTGTCCTGTACTTGTGCTCCCAGGGAGGAGAGCCATTGGGGTCCAGGGGTCTGAGACCAACCTGGGCAACACAGCAAGACCCAGCTCCACAACAATAAAAAGCAGACATCACCCTTCCTATCATTTTGGCAGCTGTGCAGATTGATGGCTTCCCACTAGAAGACACTCCTGGTTCTTATCAGGAAGCATACTCTTGAATCATTGCTGATCAAAATTGACCCCCATCTTGGCGAAGATAAATGGCATGGCATGTTATGGGTATAGGACTAGAGATCCACATTCTGAAAACATCCCTGGTGATTTTTCACAGTAGCATTGACAACTATTGCTCAAAATGTTGTAGTGTTTCTCCAGAACTGCACTAAACCAATGGAGACTGATGGATCTGATACACTGACCAATGAACTACAGAATTTTTTTTTTAAATCCTTTGGCAAGGTATCATGTTTGGCATCAAGCATTATTGAGGAATGATTTTAAAAATCATCCTTCAAATCTAACACCAAAAGGCCACTACAGAGATGTCTATTTATAAAACTAGATTCTTTTTGATGTAGATCCTAGAGAGAAAATGTCTCACTGCTGTCAGTTCTGGGAATAACTGTGCTTCTCATTTCTTGATCCTGTGAGTCACATGTTTTTCTCCTGGCACTGAATTCTAGGAAGTCTAAAGCCCAATTTGTGTTGTGACTTGAAAATTTATGCGGTTTCTTGACAAGGGTTCTTAAATCATATCATAAATTAGTACCCTCTAAAATTATGTTACAAACTCTAACCTCATCACCTATTCTCTTATTCTTATAGGCCCTATTTATAATGTATTTTTCCATCTATTTATATCTTTCCATGCCACCTTGAAATCTTTCAGGAATAATGCAAAGTACATAAGCCAATTAGTAGGTAAGGACATAAAAGGACTGTTTTTAAGGTATAAGCAAAAGTAGGCAGACTCTGCCAGAAAAACCTCATTATGTAACAGTCAATCATTTGAAATGCAGGGAAAAAAATAGCATGATGGGAACAATAAGTGGAGACAACATTTATCTTGTATCTCTCCTCAAAACCGGAAGAAGAAAACACAAAGATATAACACTTGAGAAACTGATGGTTTGATTTTTGGTCTCCATTTCTGTTTCCTGCCTCTTCACAATTATTTGGGAAAAAAGTGTGACCATGTAATTTTAAAACGTGCCTTAAAAAGGATATCTGTACACATTGCTTTCCCATGAGTTATTATTGGTTCTTGATCTTCACCTTTTCCATCCCAACAGTCAAGTTCAACACACCTAGGAACACAGTGAAATCATATTATCGAACTCTTACTAAAATACAGTGTGTGTACAAATTCAAAGAAAGACATCAAAATAAATTGTTCGCTTACAGAGCAGAAGGCTGAATGGGTTAAGCAACAAGGTTACGCTATGGTACATACAGGCTAAATCCCCATTACTCTCCCATAGAGTTCCAAGTTGGTACAGTCAAAAAGGGGCTGAGCAAGATGAAGAGACCTCAGAGATGACACGCAGCTTAGTTCTGGATAAACTCTTACTTGTGAAAAAGCTGCAATGTGGAACAGTTTGAGGACCAGTGTAGAAATCTGAACACAGCCTGGGTTAGAGTATTTTTGTGTTAGGTGGAATAATGTTACAATCACCATATTAGAAAATGTTTCCATGTCTCACTGATTTGTATTCAGGTATTCAGAGGAAGTATACGAATATAAGTAGGAATCTAGTTAATTTCTTTTAAGGTATTTACATACACAGAAATGGTGAGTTTACAACGTATTGCTCAAATGATAAACAAGAAAAAACAATAATGTAATGACATCTTTTATTTTTTACTTTCAGCATGTTTGCCATATTTTACACTTTAAAGATTTGCTTATTTCTGTAACAAAACTATTCACAGTAATCTCTGTTCTCACAGATGTAAACTTCTAAATTTTAACATTAAATAATGATGTTTGCAAATACCTATAGCCACCAGAAAACTTAATATGACTTCTTAAAATATATATGCTTTTGCAATTTTTGAAGCCTATTTTTACTATATCATGAGAACAATACATTTTAAACTGTTGTTTATTTATTTTTTTTGTACTGGGAATCGAACTTAGGACCTTAAGCTTGCCAGGCAGGCACTTATGCCATTGAGTGATATCTCCAGCCCTAGAACAAAAAATTTTGACTCAGAGGACCACTCTAGACTTTTTTGGAAGTAAAATCCTTTCTTTCTCAGGGTTAAATGACCATGATAACTCATTAAAGATAAGGACAAAGGTCCTTTTCTTCCAGTTCCTATTTCAGAAAAAAAGTAAAGCATAGTAGTTCTTCCTTAGCTGTGGTCCATTTACCTATGGTCAATAGTGGATGTGGAAGTATTAAATGGGAAATACCAGAAATAAATAATTATACGTTTTAAATTACACACCATACTGGGTGCGTGATGAAATCTCTTCCATTCCATTGTCCAGCCCAGGATCTGAATCAACCCATGATCAAGCCCACTCACCCACACCATCTATATTGCCTGCCCACTGGTCACTTAGGAGCATTATTGGTCATGAGATTAATTCTCATGGTACTGCAGTGCTTGCATACAACTAAGTCGCATTTTAAACCACAAGGGTAGACATGGGGACAGTCTTGTTAAACATATAATTATAATTGTTCTATTGTAGCATTAGTGATTTTTGTTAATCTCATACTGTGCCTGATTTATAAATTGAACTCTATCATCGGTATATACAGTATAGGAAAAAAACAGTATATATACAATCAGGCACGATTTCTGGTTTCATGCATTTATTGGGGACCTTGGAACACATCCCCTGTGGATAAGGGCGTGACTGTAAGTCAGAGGGCAGCATGTGTAACAAGCACATTGTCATCCTGAGTTTCTGACCTGCAGCCGGCCAGGAGAACTTGCTTGTACATCTCTACCGAGGACTTCCCGCCGAACTGTCGGCCAGTGAGATAGGTGTTATGGGAAGAGCTGATGAAGTAGTGAGCCAGAGGATGGTCCATTTCTTGGTAAAGTTCTAAGCGATCTAGGAAGACTGGGGCATTTTCATCTGACATCAGATATCTGCAAAACCCATCGCTTGATATGAGGCCTAGGGGAAAAAGAACATCTTAGTAGCACCTGTAGCTCTGAACATGCGCATCTCATGTTTTATACAGGGAAACCGAGGCAGCTTAAATGGTAGGTGTAAATGATTCTTCGATCTGTCTCCAGGACCTTCATTTTTCAAAACTTGAATAAAATAGAGTTGCACATTATAAGTAACATAAGGCGCTTTCCCTTTCTATCTGCTAGGGCAGAGGTGCACAGTGCCCCAAGTTCAGAAGCACAGTGCTACGGTGCTAAGCGCTCCAGGTGCCTTTCCCTGGCTCTGCTTCTGTCCAACACTCCTTGTGCACCTGGGTCTCTGCTTCTTCTCCCAAATGGGAGAAAACGGTGCCCCCCACCCCGGCCCCGCTTTCCAGGGTCACCAGGTACACGAGACTATGTCTGAGAGGTGCGCTTTAACAAGTGGAAAACGTAAGAATGATAGGTCGGCATTATTCGAACTGGACCAGAGAAGAGAATTGCAATAATTTAACTTCCCTACTTTACTTAAAACAGTACAAGGCTGGCGAGGAGAGTATACAAGGGTCACTGAAACACACCCCGGGAGCCTCTGCCCATTCCGATCCTATCTTTCTGACACGAGGCAGACTATACCAACCTATACCACAATGCCGTCAGATATTAACCTTTTGCTTTGTATTTTTAAAAGGAATATATAATTACAAATATTATTGCAGAACCCTGGCTACCCACCTCAATTCTATTTAGTTCCTTTTTCTGCAACCATGTAGCAACTACTACCCTAAACTTTTTATATCTAGTGTCCCAGAATGGTTCTACAGTTTGATTATATATGCATGTATCCAAATAATAGGTCGTTTTGAATGCTTTCAAATATATAGAAAAGTTATCCCACTTTATGAATCTGAAGTTGCTATTGTTACAATGTATTTTTTGGGACTTATCTATATATGTAGCTCTTGTTCATTTATGGTTCACTGAATGTATGGGTTCATATGAGTATACCACAATCCATTCTCCATTCTTCTGTTGATAGATGACTATATAGTTTATAATTACAATTGCAGGCATTATATTAAAAGTTTATATACCTCTCTCCCTGGGCAGGTTCATCCTCTCGAAGAGTAAGTACTTGGAGGTAGAAGGACAGATGCAGCGACAGGGGGAAAAGCAAAGAAACCAACCAACCAGACATCCTCCCTTCATGAAACTCACATTATTACCAATGAGAGAAGTAAATGAATAAACCAATGGATATGTCATAAGAGTGCTGAAGGAAGGTAGGGAGAAAGGTCATAAAGAATGGCGGGATGTGTGTTAAGATATGTGACCAGTGAATGCCCTTCTGCGGAGGTCACATACATGAAGCAAGCCACACGCACACACTGGGGCGGGGGGCGCTCATTCCAGGCAGGAAGGTCAGCAAGTGCAAAGATCTTAATAAAGGAGTTTGCATGCCAAACTTCATTCAGTGGTGGTGAGACGGAGAGAGTGGCCAAGGGAGGAAGTGGCTGGAATTGAGGTTGGAGAGGGAGCCACGGGCTCTGTCAGCTGGGCTTTCATCCTCACTAAGTATTTGGGATTTTGCTCTAAGTGTGTTGTGAAACTGAGGCACACGGGGTCGGGGGTGGGGGTTGAAGAGTAAAATAACATCATTAGATCAGGTTTTAAAATGTTTACTCCAGCTTCTGTGCAGAGCATGAAGTAGAATGGAAAACTAGGCAGAGGTCAACTGGCATTGCCCAGGGAGAGCTTGCAGAATCTGGAGATGGTGGAGATAGGGAGAAGTGATTTTATTATAGACAGCAAAGTTAGCTAGAAATTCACAGACAGAGGGGGACTGGGCCCTTAAGGCAGTCAGTAGAGAAGATGAAACACATCAAAAGTGTGGCTGGAGACACACAAGCCAGGCCCGCAAGCCTCCCCAGAGAAAGACAGCAGCTTGAGATTGCACTGCAGTTAGCACTACCTGGTCCAGTGAGCCTAGAGAAGGTGTCAGATGCACAGGTGGGTGACAGATGGGTGACCAGAGCACCCTGACCCAGGCTCCCATCCCTTTCCTAGAATGCCTTTGTTCTTTCTCTATTAAAAGTTACACATAAGCTGAAGCTAGTGATGTCCATCACATACCCTTTCTACAAGTCTCGATCCCCTACTGGACCAATATTAGCTAAGCTACTATACTTGTAATGCTATTCATATTCATTGTAGTATGACCCATAATTACCAAGTTGTGATTTTGCTGTACAAAATGTCTTTAACAAAAAACTTGGTGGTCATCCACTTTTGGGACTCCTCCTGTCTCTTAAGAGTAACTCAGTAAATTTTTCCCACTATTAACCTCCTTTGTCCTCATTTCCCTTCTTCACTTATCAGGAGACACAAACTTGGCACATCTGACATCTAACAGGTTGAGAGTGACTTGAGTCAATTTCAAGTTGAATCTTACAGATTATGCTGATGTGATGTGAAAAATGAGACAAGTCTAGGATGATTCCAAAGGTCTGACTTGTAAAGCACATTGAATAAAGGGACCATCTTACAGGCTAGGAAAAGAACAGATAGATCCGGGGACAGGCAGAATCAAAGCACTACAGATTTCCAATATATACTGGCCATGCCCATTCAACATCCAAATGGACAGTTTCACTGCAGGTCTATGGTTTCGGTTAGAGGTCAGGACCGGAGAGTTCAGTCTGAAAGTCCTGTGCATTCAGAAGGAACCTAAGTCCACTGATCTCCGGGAGCTCACCCAAAGACAAACCATGGATGGAGCCCAGGTCTGAGCGCAGAACTCTGTGCCCTCCTGACAACCCGAGTTTGGGAAATGCAGGAGAGATTTTCTAGGGTGGACACCCAGAAGTGGAGATGCTAGGCTATGCCAGGTATGTTTTCTGTTTAATGAGCTACTGCCAAACTACCAAGGTCACTGACCTATTTACACTCCTGCCAGAGGTTTAGGAAGATGTTGTTTACACCACATTCTCACCCACACTAGATGACAGACTTGAAAGTTCCTGTCATTTGTGAAAAGGCAAAGCTACTCTTTTTTAGATGTCAGTGGTAATCTTGTAGACTTTTAGGACTTGGAAAGACTTTAGAACTAACCAATGACACATATCTATCATACCATTTATCACACTGCCAAGGAATTATTGAGTCACTTGTCTTTCCCTTTGAACAGAACACAACTGCCTTCAAGGCAGGAGGCATTTCTTAGACTGTTTTGAATTCCTACATCTAGCACAGTGCCTGGCACCTAGTTAGCCCTCTAGAAATTTTACAAAAGAACAGTAGGGCCGGCAGTGTAGCTCACTGGTACACTGCAAGGTCCTGGGCTTATTCCCTAGTAGCATAAGAGAAAAACAAAACTAACAATGGAGATGACAAACAGCAGTGAATGACAACACGAGCCCCTCCATTTTACAACCAGAGAAACATAGCCCCAGGAGGCTATTTCCCTGCTCAAGAATCACATCACCACCCAGTACTTCTCCTTGCTCTGCTTTAATCACACACAGCATGGAATAAATGGCAATATTCAGAATATTGATGGAGAGGAAAGTAATGCAGCTAGGAATTTGCAGCACAATCTTAAGTGCAACTACTCAGCTCCATCCAGGGGAGAGCGGATAGAGCTCTCCCTTGGATGGTATAGTGGGCCAGACCTACCTATAAACAGCTCCTATGTGGATCCAGAGAGTGAATGAACTTTTTAGCCACATTTCCTGGCAGGAGATACACAGAAGAAAGAATCTATTCTAAAGAGGAGGCAACTGAAGCCCAGGAATTTATAAGCATGCTGGACAGACGGAACGGACACCTTGGTCACCTAATCATCAGTCCACACTGCCAGCCACCTCCAGTCACATTGGCATCGTCCCTCCCGCCCTCCTTGGGTGTTTCCCACTGCGCTGGCACTGACCTTCAAGCTCCCCTCCATGCCTTTCCTTTGACAAATATTTGAACCACATATAGTTTCTAGTTTCATTAAAAGGGCTAAAGGTCCCGAAATGCCAACAGTTTGCTAAAGTGATTCCTGACTATTTAATTTCATAGCAATTGTTTCTCTCTTCCATTCCAGAGGTCACATGAGAGGTGAGAAGGCACGTCAAATCACACATTAAATTTATTTGGTTTGGCAAAACAAAAGGGAGAAAAAGAAGGTGCAAATTTTTATATGACAGAAATTCTTTCCAATGAGTGTAAATAGAGTGTATTTGTCATTTTTATCTTAGGCAAAATGCAATGTTAAAACAATATAAGGAAGAGCATGGGGAAAACACCACTATGATGTGTTCAGTAGCATAATAAATTGAACAGTATACTTCACTCAGCATTGACTAATTTATGTAAGGTAAATTTTATACTCTAAAAAACAGGGAAAATAAATCAGCTACATTAGTAATGTGGCTAATGTACCTTGGTTCTGGGGAGCACCAACACTTTTACACATACTTTTAATTAAAAATCTAAGGGTTTTCAAAGTTACATACTTTCTTGTTTCAAACAAATAAAAAATTTAGAATTTTATTACCTTTTTTCTTCAAATCTTCATCAGGTTCATACATCTCAATGATCTGCATTGCTCTTTTAACATCGTAAAATGGAAATAAAATTTCATTCAGTCGAGGATCTCGTTGATGCTATGATGAGAAAATAACTCCACTTAGTTTGATATTTGTTGCCCATGAGGCATTTCACATTTCTAAGTCTATAATTTCTAAAACAAGATATATCAAGACTATCATGTTTATAAATATAGAGATTGGATTTCATTCCCTTCTTGTCTTTCTTCCTAAAATATATCTTGAAAAATTCAAATTTGTGACTATTTTGTTGGTTTCCCCTTGCTTCATGAAAGAGAGAGAGAGAGAAAAAATATGGGTTTTTCTCCCTTTAAAAGTTGAAGGATATGTAATACAGTGTGTCTGTCTCCTATTTCCTATACCACAGGTAAAACATTTGCCGTAAAAGTCTTTAAAATGTGAGGTCAAAATATTTTTAAAATACCAAAGTAAAAAACGGTTTTAAAAAGCAAAAAGCAAAAATCTCTAAAATAGCTCAAAAAATAACTAAATCATATGCTAATTTAAGTTTCAAAAAGAAAACAGTAGTCCAGGGATTTAGCTCAGTGGCACAAGTGCCTGCACCGTATGCACAAGGTCATGAGTTCGAGCCCTGGTTAAAACAAAACAAAACAAAACAAAAAACAGCAATAGCAAAAACCTTTCTGTTTAATAAGTGAACACTATTTTATTTTTTGACAGCAATGAGATTTCCTGGGGACTCTGCAAACTACATTTTCTTGAGTTCATATTTTTCAAAATAATCCAACTGTAGCAATGAAAATTAATTAGCACAAGGACATCTATAGATTATAAAACATATAAAAATCTATATTTAAATCTTAGGAGTTTAAAAGCATCTTTTTCACTCTAAAATTTAAATTTGTTGCTCTGAGAAAATTTCCTAGGCAGAGAGTACATGAGTAATAAAGGCGTTATGGAGGCTGGGGACATCATCCTTTTCAAAGTGAAAACTAAGATTCTCCCAGCCGGGCGGAAGACCCAAGGAGCAATGTGTTTCCTGCAGTGATGTCTTTCTACTTCATGGGAAGTCTATTTACTACATGACTCAGGTACACCAAAGGAGAGGGAGAGAGACAGACATACAGAAATAGAGATGGAGAGGGGGGGAGGAGACAGAAAGAAAGGAAGAGACAGAGAAAGAGAGGAATAGAAACAGAGAGAGAGAGAGAGAGAGAGAGAGAGAGAGAGAGAGCTGGAAGTAGTGGGTCCATCCAAAGTCCTTATTGCTCTCTGGGGATTCCAATACTACACTGTGCCCCTAGTCATCCCTCAAGTAAATAAATAAAGCAAAGTTCTACAGAGTGAAGACCAATAAGCAGATGTGAATAAGACCTGGTCAATAAATAGGAACCTATCAACAACTCTTTTCCCAAATACATGCACAGACTTTGAGAAACACTGGAAAGGGCTTTAAGAAGCAATTCTTAAAAGTTCATGTGGATTTTCTTCCCCATTTTGTTTTGGGGTGATCAGTTGCAAAGGGAGACTACACGGAACAAATGCTTTGGTGAACAGAACACATGATGTCATTTACTAAAGCAGGGGTGGCCCGAGGCCTTTCTAGTTTCCCCATGTCTTCCCCAACACTGAGGTAAGGATGTTAACTTAAGAGGAGTTAACATCTTTTGGCAATTTATCCCAATGAAGCATGCTTCTGTTGCAATCTGAGAAATTAGAGCTCACAACAGCTCACATCCATGCATGTGTCAGAGCAGAAACTGTCATATTCATAACAGGCCTTGAGATCATACAGAACAAAGGGATGGAATATGCAGAGGCAGAGAAACTGTGGGGTGGACCATGGAACACCAGGGAAGTGAAGGCATGCCACACTTGTTCATGAGAGAGATGCCATCATGCAAGAGAACACGAGTCAAGAAAATGATGCGCTCCACCCAGACTGAGAATGTACTCATTCAGAAGCAAATAAATAAACAAACAAACAAAAACCCTCTCACTAGGCACATTCCTTCTCCCATAACAATACCGTGGAAGAAGATGGATGTGGGATGAAAAAGGACAGCAGAGTTATGTTTACAGAAATATGCCACTATATCTATTCCATTGTTAAAATTAAGTTACTTTTCTGTTTGTTTGTTTGTTTGTTTTTATTTAATGCTATACTTATTGGTTTGGGACTCATGGAGATGATGCAGGCAATCCATATAAATTAAAAAGTGAGCAAAAGAAGGGATTCAGCTACAGGCGAGAGAAAAAAGGGAGAAGAAGAGAGGGAATTCTGATGTTTGTGTGCTTTTACACGCATATAGGTGTGTTTCAAACACAAGGCTGCTTTAAGTGTGGTTTGTGGATGGCAGCAGCAGAAGTGCCATTAGCTGGGGGCTGTCAGAAAAGCAGGCTTGGTGCCACCCCAGATTTCCTAAGTCTGATCCTCTGGAGTGGAACCCAAGGCTGGGGTTTTAACAGCTGATCTGCTCAACTTTAAGAAGTACAGCTTTAATCTGTAATGGTATGCATTTAGCACACTTGCAAATCTGTGGGGGAAAATAAGTATCTAACTCCTACAAGGACTAATCATTTAAATCATTAATCTTCGAAATGTCTTTACCAATTAAACTCCATTAAAAGATAGTGAGAGGACACAATTCATTTGGCCATCTACCAGAAGCAAAAAGCAGGAAAACCAAGTCCTACAGCGGATGCATCATAATCCTCTCTCCAAAACACCACACTTGCAGCAAACAAGCATTAAGTACAGACAATGTTGAAAGTGTGTTTATCTTTGAATTTGTTCCATCAGATAACACAATCTTTTGGCTTTCCTTAAAAAGTCACATTTTAATAAGGTACTACAGTACAATCTGGATAAACCAGGCACAGGAAAAGAAATGGTAAAGTTTGCATTTGGATCACAAGACTGTAATTTTTATGTGAAAACTGCAATAAGAAAATCATGCTCACGTTGTCTCAGAGGGATAAGGCTGCAGTAGAGCACCACTCAGACATGGCACACTGGGGTACGTTCTTCACAGCCTGCAAGAGGGACCTTTAGTTTTATGTGCCCAGGATATTGCCCTCAGGATGCCCCGTGCTTTATAAGGTAATATTCTACAGAGTTTCCAAAACTGGGCCATACCACTCTGCCCAAGAAAACGTGGAGATGATGGACATTACTCCATCCTCACTGGGAAAGACGTCAACTGACTTCAACCCCAGAAGTAGCATCAGGAGAAATGAATGTTGATATAAATATTCAAAAAAGATATAAAAACAGAAATGAATAATTAGCAAGGATAAGCTTATTCAGAAGACAAAATACTTCCTCCTCCTTCCTTGCCTGCGCACTGAAGAACAAAGATACTGTAAAAAGAAAAGAGATCGGGGTCCTTTCATATTCCAACTGTAAAAATAAATCTGGGTTAGCCCCAGTGTGATCACACAGTACAGGGGAAGCAGGTGAAGATACCCAGTAATGACATAATAAAGCCGATTCCTGATTAAAGTGACCATTTTTCTCTCTCTTCTTTATTTTAGTCTTTCTCCTGCACTTTTCATCCTTCAATTCTGTAGCTTTCTAGTTGTGATCTCTGTGAAAATCAAATAGAAAATGAAGGTGATGCTAAAATCAATTTAGTTTCTCATCAGGTTCAGGAATAAAAGGGTGAAACTAACTGAAGCCCATAGATTTTAATTAGTCCTACCACACATATGCATTTGAGATGATTACAGATCTAGCCAGGTGGTGCTCACTAGCTCTCCTGGATTCTGTTATGTTATTTCTGTAGTATCGGCAAAACAGTTTCCTTCTGTCTATAGGCTGGGACTCAAAGAGAGCAGTGGCAAAATCTTAGATGCGAATGGTGAATTTCTATGAATAAATTCTTTATGGAGAACACCAGAAATTATATTGCAAGGAGGAATCCAGGAATTCACTAGTCAGTGCTAGACAAAACTTTAATATGCAGATAAATCACCTGAAGATCTTGTGAAACGCTCATTCTAACGTAGCAGGTCTGCGTAGGGCTCAGGATTCTGTATTTCTAACCTGGTCCAGGGGATGCCAATGCTGCTTGTCCACACATCACACGTTCGTGAGCACTGACCATGGAGCTACCAAGAAGCTGGTGAGGAGGCTGCTCTAAAGCTACCGACAAGCCAGGAAGTGCAGACAGCCTGCAGAGAGAGGGGAGGCGACACACACGCCCCACACAGCTACCAGGACAGTAAGTGATGGATGACAGTCTCTGTTGTACTTCCTGCCTCCTGGAGACAACACTAGTATACTGAACAGAAAATTTTGTAGAAAGACTAAGAGATTTACAGGCTGGAAGGTGGTGAGAGAGCATGGCATTGCTAACACAAAGGGAATTTCTTCTGTTCTGATCTATTCCAGTTCAGCAATGCTGGTGTACTCCATCTATCGATTTTTGCTCTGCTGACTGGTTCTCCGGTTACTCTGTTGGGTTCTCTTATTAATTCAGAGAGTTTTATGGTGGATTGTTATTGGTATGGGGGTGGACCATGGTCATCTGTAAATAAAAGGACTAGGGTCTTCTCCTTTCCAGCGTTTCTTCTTCCTCATCCTATTTCATGACCCAGGGCCTCTGCTGAAACAGTGGCTTGTTGAGATGACACAGGTAAGGCATTCTGAAAATATTAGGGCCCAATTTTTGGATCATAGACACTTACTTTCCATAGCATGTTCCTTTCTTTCTTTCTTTCTTTCTTTCTTTTTTTTTCTTTTGTGGCACCAGGGATCAAACTCACAACCTCGCCACCTGCCAGGGCAGGCACATAGGGCACTGAGCTGAACTCCCGGCCTTAGTTTTTTTTGAGGCAGGGTCGCACTATGTAGCTCAGGCCAGCCTTGCGCTCGCGTTGTAGCCCAAGCTGGCCTTGAACTCACAACGCTCCGCCTACCTCAGCTTCCCGAGCGCAGGGATTAAAGGTGCGTGTTCCTTTCTTGAGTGATTTCTTTCCTCTTTCGACATGGGCTTTGAAGTTGCTCGGCCTGAGAGGACTTTTTGATAGCAGGGAGATTCAAGGGGGAAGGGCAGGAGTCTAAGTGAGTGCAAGGAGCTAGCAGAACATTCCCTGGGTTCAACATCTTCTATAAGAAGACTCTTGTATTTTTGACTATCTTTCTGTTGCACTAGAACAGAACAGGAAGGTAGAGACTCAGGGTGGACAATTTTATTGAAAATAAAGGCTGCACACTTTCCTCAACTGGTTCCATCAGTCCCACTCCAAAATTCAAAGTGTTCCCTTACGTGACGAAGAAGCCGAACAGAAGGACACATGAAAACAAAAGGATACAAACAGCCCACGGTAATAGTGATGGACAAATGCTTGTCTAAGGTGGGAAAGCAAGAAAGTATTGGGGTGGGGATTCAAATACTTACTAAAGCCAATGCAAAGACTTTAATAGTTCTTAAAAGTAAAAGTTTAAAGTTTTTAAAATAAAAATTAAAGAAAATTTAGGAATTATAAGAATGGATTATCGGGAAGATCAATGAAAAGAATCCATAAAAGGAAGTGTGATAAGTAAGAGCCGATGAGAGCAACGGTTTCTGTATTTAAACAACAAGATGCAGTAGAAATGGCTGGGTGCCAGCTTCAACCCAATGCTTGTGAGAGGCCTTATTTCAACAAGTGACAAACTGACAATGTGATAGGTTTTTCCCTCTCTACTAAACAAACTTCTCTCTTTAGTAGGAAACTGGATTCCTGCCCATCTCGCCAAATTTAAGATGGCCCAAGAACCAAAGTATATGAAGAAGCAGAGGGAAATCAAACAACAAAAGGAGAAAAAAGGAAGGGGAGGCAAGGAAATAAAGCAAAGTGATTTAACTTCTGAGCAACTGTGGCATAAGAACGTGGAAGGTATCTGGGTAAAGAGTATGGACATAGTATTCACATGACTAAAAACTAGTGGAGCAGACAAAACTTGAAATGTTTTCAAGTAAAATAAATACTACTGTATTGTAACAAAGAGATTATTTACAAGTGGGGGCATCTGTACAGATATATGGAATCCCTTTTCCTTTTTGCATGGATGCATTTAGATTGTGGTTAGAACAGTTTCTAAAGTGGAACTCTACAAATTAGAAGCCCCTGAGCCTTCGCGACAAATAAAAACAGAAGACCTTTGGCAAAGATTGACTAGTTTTTACGAAGTTGTGAGCCACAAACTACCTGTTCTATTTTTTAAGGCAGTATCTCACATGTGGTATGATGCTGTTTTTTCTTTTTTTCTCTTTCTCTCTCTTTTTGCAGTGCTAGGATGAAACCCAGAGCTGTGCAGTGCTAAACATGTGCTCTACCACTGAACCAGACCCAAAGCTGTCTTTTATAATATTTTCCCTATATGGTATCATGGTTAACTTGAATTATTTTGAAAGAAAAATATATTGTCCACCTCTCACTCAAACTTTTCTTATTTATTTGTTGAAAAAAAAACCCATGAATTTTCCTTTTTGGATTAACAAGATCTTTAATGGATTTTGCTGAAAAAAAACACACTTTTTCTACGTGTAAAAAAAAAATATAATCACTTTAATTATAATAAAGATTGCAACCTTTACTCTTTCCAAAATATTTTTCTCTTGTGCTTAAGCAAAATTTGTCAGCCAATTTTGGCTGTTAAGTGAATCACGTTCTAAAATTAGCCGTAAGCTGGTTATAAAAGTAAAAAGTAAAATTTCAATCCGCAATCCAATTGGCCTGATATGATATTTTCACCCAGGAATTCAAGTGCTGTGCTTGGTGTAGAAATATCCTGTTTGAATCTACACATTTTTCTTACATGCAATCAATTAAAGGACAAAAGTAAAGCTTTCCAGTCCATGCAAAAGTATGAGTTAAAGCTAGCAATGGAGAATCCAACTACAGTGTGGTACACTCAGTCCATTCTCTTTCTATTTACTGAGATTGGTAGGGGAAAAAAATACCTTAAATATCATCTTGCAAAAACACAGACACATTTAATAAAATAAATATCTTATAAAATTCACACAAACACACAGAACCAGAGCTACACGTCACAGCAAGAAACCAACACAAAGCCGTGTGCAAAGCTGGCGTGAAGGAAGCATACGGACACATGGGCAGCAGCTGATTTTTGCACCTGGTCAGGCCATCATGGAAAGATCAGCAGGTGAGAAGCAAAGCGAATAAGGATGTGGGATGCAGGCATGCAATGAGGACGCAGAAAGAGGCGAGCCACTGCACACAGACGGTATGGAGTTAATGTATGAAAAAGCTTACTTCATTTAGAAAGCTCACTAATTGGTCTACCGTTAAATAATCAGTTTTGTCTCCATTGCTGAAAAGAAATTTATTAGAAAAAGTAAGTTTTTGTATATGATGCTACAGCAGGTACGATTTACATGTTGACATTTGTTGATAATTCTAAACTTATTTTCTAATCCTAAAATAGTGCTGAATTCTTAAATGGCCAAAGACTGTTGGTAAAGGGAAAAAGCCCAACAACAATAATGACAAAGGAAATGAAACACTCCCGCTAGGTCACAGAAAAATGTCTGCAATTGCTTAGCATTATCAAAAGGTGTTATTTCAAAAACAACATGTAAGTCATCCATTTGATATAATTGGAATGAATGAACTTTTTAACAACATATTAACATTCCAAATTGAATCTAGTTAGTTCACGTAATGGGTTAATACCTAAAGGAGCAGGTTAAAATTGTAGGTAGTTAGTAAAGCCAATGCCAGGGGGGAAAGTTCCAGGTGCTGCAATTAACTTAGATTAAAGTTTCTCAAAAACCTGAGTGAACTTTTACACTGATCAACTAAGGGGTGAAAATGTGACTGGCTACATATTCCTCCTCCTTCTCCCGACATTGTATTAAAATATAATGGCAAGAAGACAATTTAAACATCTAAAAGGGTAAGACTAATATTTTTAGAACACTTTCTTAGAATTGGAACTTACATTTTTTTAAAAAGATCTTCTATATCTGTCCGAGGACAAATCTTTTGTGTAAGTTCATAGAACTTTTCATAAGTAAATGCGGCAGGCTCAATTTCATCGTTCTGTAAAGAATAAGAGTGTCATAAACCACAGAACTCTTTTTCTCCTTGGAGGTGACACGCTACAAGGTCATAAAGCCAAGTCTTGATCATCAACAACCCTGGAAACCAGGCCAATCTCTGGGCCACCTTGCTCTGTCCCAGTATGTGTAAACAAACACTTTCAGTTACCACAACATCTGGCTACAGCTGGGCTTCTTTGGACAACACCCAGAGAACAAACACAGACAGACAATTTCTCCATCTCTCTTGGAGGGGGAAAAGCAAGTGTCTGTATAGAGGATGCTGAATCAGTCATGCCCAGTATTTAATTATGTTTATTTCATGAATATTCAGAAGACCAAAGAAAGGAGCCTGGAATGACTATGGAAGATTTGACTTATACAGAGGTGTCTATTTCAAATAGGACTTGTTAAAGAAATCACGGTCTCAAGTTTTTCTTCCAGTCCATAAATTAATTTCAATTATTTAAAATCGAAAGAGTCATGCACACAAATGATTAGTTGAGGGAGGGGTACTTAATAACATATTGCAAGGCGATCTTGAAGAAACAAATTTATTAGTTACTTGTTCACGTTGACATGTGCATGATTAAGGCAGTATGACTAGCTTTGTCTAAAATAAGTTCCAAGAGCTGTGTGAAGAATGGCCCAGCTTTCACTTCCTATCTTAATAAAATTGACACAAATAATTTTGAAGTAAACTAGTTGAATTCTAAAACACGAAGTTTAAAATGCTCAGAGAGAGGGAAGGAGAAGACAAAATCAACTTTACAACACACAGTTGAATCTAATTAAGATCAGTGCAATATAAATAACTCAGTTTATCATACATGAGAGCACAAATAAAGTGGTTTTAGAAACACATGAGGTCAAAGAATACCTTTCCACTTGGAAGACCTAACTCCTTGAGCGCTTGAAAGATCACTTTTTCTGTTTTCCCCGATGCAAAGGTTCTAGTAATACTAGGGCAACAAAGAAAGAAAGAAAGAAAAATTCAAGTTACTCCTAATCCTGATTTCTTTGATCCAAAGATCCAGGGACTCCAAGGAATGGTGGAAATGGGGCAAAGAAGAAGAAAAAGAAAACTACTTTTCATTTGTAGACACTGGTCATTGCTCAAACTAGCTCTTCCTGTGTCCCTCTGGTTATCAGTACTGGTTCTGCTACTGATGGAACCTGATTCTAAAACAGACCATCCCGTTGGTGTTGGTGAACTTAAGGAGGCAGAGGGATATGTGGTGTTGGACAAAAACTGCTGCATTTTGGCCCTAAGCAATTACTTTCTTAGGAAAACACAGTGTAGCAGACACTACAGTAGCTATAAAAGAAAACCTCAGGTTGACAGTATTCGGACTTGGAGGAAGAAGTTGAGCTTGGGCTCTGGTTGCTGCTGTCCTGGTTTTCATGCTGCCTACAGCTGGGACATGTCATCAGACAGATTTTAATGTTGTTTTCCCACTAAGCACCCTTGAGCCACTCTTGTGACACCAGCTGCCTCAAGGAGTAGGCACTTTAATATGAAAGTGACAGGTTGGGGGATATGACAGTTAATCTTGATTGTCAGGTTGACTGGATTAAGATGTGCCTAGGAAGCTGGTAAAGCATAGTGTGGGTGCCTTGCGTGGTGTTTCTAGAATCACTGCCATCTGGGATGACAAATGGGGGAATCTGTCCTGAAGTAACCTAAGAGCATGAGACGAAATAAACCTCTTCTGTTGAAACTGTCATCCTCGGGTAGTTTGTAACAAGAACAGAAAACTGACTAGCATGGGGTTAGGGGAAATTATTCAGTAATATAACAAAATCTTGGTAGTATTCTGAGGCTCGGTAGTTCCAAACAGCCTTAAAAGTGTTACAATGAGCATCATAGCTATCTAGTGTATAACACTTTAATGATCCTACCTTCTGGTGTTGATACAGACAGTTTCATTATAAATGTGTTGATGACACATAGTCTAACAGATACCAAGGGGAGGATCAGTACCCTAGAACCCAGCCCTTGGCTCTAAACTATGCCTTAGCCACCAAAGGAGCCTTTGTTCACTCCCTGATTGGAAGCCCAGGTAATGTGTTACCATGATTTTGGAGATGCTACTTTGGAAGGTCCAGCTTTCATTTGAAGATGGAGCTTACTTTATCTGCAAAGTTTGGCTTAGGAATGTCTTCTGAGCACCAGTGAGTTCTTAGCAGCATCTCATGCCCAGGCTTTTCATACATTGCACCATTCTTGTTAAGTGGAAGGCAGGCTCCAAAGTACTGACACCCAATTAATCTTGTTGAGTGGGAGAAAGCACCACTTTAACTGCTGAGTACAACTTTCCAAAATAGACTGGAAATAGCTTTAGATAAATGAATTACTATGTGTTTATTCAAAGCTTTATTGTTTCATGTTACGTACTCCAGCACTACAGGAAGGAGTACATTTTGAAGAGTGCCTGAGACAGTCGTGTTCACTTACAAGGAAATTTATGTATCGACAGACATGGTGGAGCATGGGTGTTTGACATGAACTAAACTGATTAACAGATTTCTAATACAGGGTTCCTGCATCTGTATTTTCTCGTATCTCAAGAGTTTGTGCAATGTTATGCATTGTACTGGGGTGAGACAGAATTTACCCAGTCTTTTAAATTTCAGTGAAAGCAGCTCTTCAGTGTGTCTTTCTTCTGCAAAGTATGTAGTAAGGTCATAGCTGCACATGCACAGGAGGATCAGGCACCTGTAATCGGGAGGAAAATCCCATTCAAGGCTATCCCAGCTAGCCCACACCTCTGCTAAGTTTTGATGGGCCTGCAATGAGACAGGAACTGATCGACACGGTCATGAGTGTAGCAAGTGTGCACCTGAGCCTCAGTGCTATGGGAAGGGAAGAATGTGTAGAAACAGAATCTTTGGTTAGGGCTTGTTCAGGTGCCAAGAAATTGAACATGGAACAGGAGCACTGGGGGAGAAGGGAGATGGAATATGGGAGGCAGGGGGGTTCACTTTTCAGCTCCATCTTTTCATGAAGGGGCTTGGGCTGGGCCACTGCACCACAGATTTGCTTACCTTATTCTAAAAGAGACCACCCCTCCACCCAGGATAGAAAGTGGAAACCCGTCGAGGAGACCCTTTCTCTGGAGTAGGGTCCATTTCCTTTGTCTGAGGCACCTTTCTGAATGAATCATTCTTGAGTCTTACCATGGACTCACTTGGGAATGTGGGGATGGGGAGGGGAGGCCTTGGGAGTCCAGGTGAATCATTTGAGCCTCCAAAAAGATGCCCTTGAACTCAGGTCCTTAGGGAAACACTGATCACAGTCTAAGGACATGTATCATGTCTGTAAGACAGGAATGGTGATGTATTTGGCTCCTTATGTGCAGCCCCTGCCCACTGAGTATGTCTTAGTGCTTCACACCACAGCTAACGGGAGCTCAATGAGACTTTGTCGAACTGAAATAAGCCACCATCCCTTCCCCAGAAGGACTATCACAAGAGCCAACGCTCTTCAGTTGTGACCAGTCCTGCTGGAATTCTGGTTAAACTCTGTACCCCACAGAATCTTTCAAGTGACTAAGGGCGCAACGGTCCTAGAAACTAAGGGAGTCCCACCCTCTGCTTGCCTACATAAAGGTTGCAGTATGTACAAGGGTTTTAACACTATCTTCTTTCTTCCTGCATTTTTATTATTGGTTATTTAGGTAAAGGGGATTCATTCTGGCAGAATTGTACACACACATAGCATTTTTTTAATCATTTACCCATCTCTTCTCATGCCAACTTTCCTTTTAATTTCACATGAATTTTTTTTTGGGGGGGGTTTAATGTTTCACATTGTTTAATCAATGCTGAATCATTGATCAATTAATGTTTACCCTTGTAACAAACCACAGAAGGCTGAAAAGGCGTGGGGTCTCCGCTTGCAGAATCAGACACTCCTGTAGGTAGCCAGGCCTTTAGGCCTGTAGGCCTTTCGGGACATGGACAAATAATACATAGTGGGGCTCCCGTGACCCCACCTGAGGCACCAGGCCTAGGTTCACCCTGCTGTGTCCTTCAGGGTCTGCTCCAGCCTCTCATCTGCCTCCCCCATCACACAACTCCAGCCACTGGATCCCTCATCAGGTTACAAGAGATGAGAGGTGGCAAAAGAAAGGAGTTGTTTTCAAAGGTTTGGCCCAAGAGGCAGAATAATCTGAGGGTGAGTTTGTAAATCTGAGAAAAAAAATCAGACTGCATATGATTATTTTTGCAGTGTGATCAAAAGATGCAGTAAATGTTTAAAAAGAACAAAATGTATTACATTAAAAGACACATTGCCATTAACTCTCCTTAAACTATTCTCCTTGGTTCTAACACACTAATGCCATCATTCTTGCCACTTTCTGAAGCAGTTCTGAAGGTCTTCTTTCGTGTCAGTAGCACCATCCTGGCCTCCTTGATGCCCTGAATCGATTCAAAATTAACCTTTCATCGTTAATTTGACTTTGGGGAAGAGCCAGAAGTTGCTTGGTGCCAGATCTAATGAAAACAGAGGATGAAGACACATCACAATGTTTTTATGAGCCTGCCTTTCTGTTGGGTGGCGCTAGGTAGCAGCATTCACTATATTTTTTATCACAGCTTACAAAGACATAAAGGGTATGTTCACAACTGCGTCAGGAAGTGGAAAGAAGAATGGGGTAACTGTGTCTGAAGTTCAAGGGAGTGTTTTGAGTGTGATTTGTGGCAATGTGCTTTTTACTGCAAAATTTTAAAAAAGTAAACATTCACCTTATTTTTCAATCATGACTGGTACATAGAAGAGAAAAGAGGGAAATTAAGAGTGAGACTTCCTCTTATTTGTCATTCCTGTTATTTCCTGGACATTAAGTTTCAGTTTACTGCTAAAGAGCAAGGCCCATTCCCCTAGCTATGTAACGATTATGAAACCAGATGCCTTTTAACATGATGTACGCTACATTAAGAGCTTCCATTTTTAAAACTCCAGAATGATAGTGATGAAACGACATTTTAAAAGTGTTTACACTTCATTAAAACATTCAGAACAATTTCCACCTCACCCTTGGCAGCTTCTCTACCAGGAGAGTTATCCACTTTTTTTTCCTCCTGGCTTGGT
This sequence comes from Dasyprocta punctata, assembly GCA_004363535.1. Classification (NCBI taxonomy): domain Eukaryota; kingdom Metazoa; phylum Chordata; class Mammalia; order Rodentia; family Dasyproctidae; genus Dasyprocta; species Dasyprocta punctata. The sequence continues at coordinate 10,280 of RJWM01003359.1, read as the reverse complement.
ATCAATTCTCCATTAGCTTTTCACAAACTGCCCCCAGTCACAGATGTCTTATGTCGGACACCTGTAATTACTGGCAAACACCAGAGTCAGGGTCAAAGGCAGCTTAAGAAGATGCCAAAATAGGCTATTTCTACCAAAACGTAAGTAATAGTTTTGCATGTGAACATGATAGATCAAGATTCATGAAATCAAAAGTGGCTTGAAAGTTGTAGACCTATGGCTTAATTAGTAAGACCCACACATGAAATCAGAACTGTCCCTTAGAAACGCTTTGGTCACAATATATGTGCTTCTGTTTTGTCCATTTCCTGAACCTTAACTTGGCAGAAAAGGCAGGAGACTAAGGCATGATGAACAGATCCAACTTACGTTTCTGTTCATCACACTGCTATCTGTACTTTCTAAAGTTCGGACTTACTACTTCAATATTGATTTTAAATAAAAATGGTTTATCTATATAGCAATAGCTGCAGGGTGTTGGGATACATTAAAATAATGGTCCTGCTACTTGATAACCAAAGAGCTTTGAAGCACAGAGCGTCTTTGCCAACAACCATCAGTCAAGGGTGTTAACAGGGCTTTTCTTAAACTTTTAAAGCAGGCATACAATTGGCTAGCTAGTAAGTTACTAAAAAAAAAAAAAAATTGGAGCATGTTAATATATGGACTTGGGGTATACGACCTGGCAAGCTCTCATACAAGGTGAGATAAAAAGAACGTTGTACGAAGGGGGGTCTTTTTCGTGATTTCTATGTTTTCTCTTTTCTCATAAATATTTCAGTCATGTGCCATGTGTACTTAAACTTGTGATTCTCCCAATTTGTAAAATTAAGAGAAATGATTCTAGCATAATTCTGTTCGATGTGGCAAGAGTGACGGGAAGAGACACAGGGACGCAGGGAATGCAGGGTGAAAGTTTCACACCAGAAGGAAGCTGCTAGGCAGGAGAGAAAAAGAAGCAGGAAGTGCCAAGGGCAGCCAGCAGTCACTGCTCAACTGTGCCTACTTAAATCTTCTCTCTGCACTTGGTGACCTGCTGCCTCATCCGTGACAGATGGAGTGGTTCCAAGACAGGATTCCACCAGTGGTTCTAGTTTGCTTCTTTGTTTAATTGGTGTCCAGAGAAGACATCTGCATGAACCTGAGTCTGGAGAGCCCCGGAAGAGTGGGTTGGCATCTGCAAGTCCGTGTCTGATTGATAGCGGGGACTTAGGCTCATGAATCTAATAGTTTCCTGGCTGCACATGGACAGCTGAGGCTCTGGGGCCCAGCCCAGCTTCTGCGATTTCCACAAATGCTTAAACAAACACCACGCAAAATGAGCCTGGAGAGTTTGGCAAAGGAATCCCAGTGCCACCATAACGAGACCTTCTAACTAAATACACAGAACCTTAGGAAACCCTAAATCTTGGAAGGAGATTGATAACCAGAAGAGGGGGTGCATGGAGACCCCTCAGAGTAAAACGTGCCGGGTAGCTGTTAAAGAACACATAGCGAGGATGTATCCGGTTCATGTCCTCTTCCTTTGTGATTCCACCTGAACCTTACTGCTTTTTTCTCCTTCAGTCACTAATAACTTGCCAAGGTAGGAGAGGAAGCAGCAGCTCTGAAGGACGTGTGGTGTTGAAATCCTAACCCAATCTTAATGGGTTGGTATTAGGGGCTGAGGTCTTTGAGGGGTTGGGTCATCAGGGTAGAGCGCTCATGAATGGAGTTAGCGCCCTTATGAAACCGCAGAGAACTCTCCAAGCTTCTTTCTGCAGTGTGAGACAGCTGTGCGTGTGCTGGAAGTAGGGCCTCCACCTTCTTTAGAAGGGTACACGCTGGCACTTGAATCTGGGATTTCCAGCCTCCAAAACAAAAAAACTTCTGTGGTTTCTCAGCCACCCACCCTGCAGGACTTTGCTCCAGCACTCGAACTAAGACAACACTGCCTGCACTGAGCCCCAGATGCCCAGCAAAGTTATGATCGAAGGCACAATGCAGGGGCATCCCACTTCCTGGAACAGTGCCCACAATGCCACCACTGATACACAGGACCAACCTCTGAACCTTTTAGCTGGTGCCTGCTCAGGTAAATAGGCAAGAGAAACTTAAATTCAAAAAACCCACTTGTTTAAAAATTTAAAAAAAAATAATGCTACCTTTTCAGATATTATTAGTTAATGTTACCAGATTGGAGGCAAAATGCAATTTTACAAACCAAACACAGTATTTGACCAAGAGATTCAAATGAAACTTCCAGAAATATTTTAAAGGCAAATATCAAACAATACTTATAGAGGCCTCAGACTTTGTTCTGGAATCATGAAGATGAATCCAGGGCAGGGGGTGTGGCCAAGACTGGTGACTTACCTCCTCACTGGAATTTTGCCGCTGGGGTTGGTCATAAACGCCAGTTTCATCCAGCTGGAAAATAAGAGCAGCAACATTGTTCAAGTTTCTAGGGAGGGGCAGCTTTAAAAGAAAGTTTATTCAAACCAACATCTATGTAAAAAATCGGAGACAATGATGGGGCATGGAATAAATTGAGAGCTATGAGATTTAGTAAATAAAAATACAGCACTTTCCGTTATATTTGAATTTCAACTCAAGATGAATAAAAGATGGATCCTGCCCTTGATTACTGCTGTTTACCAACATCCTAAGGTGACAGCATATACAACTGTACACATCTCCTGGGGACCCATGAGGTCGCAACCCTCCCAGCTCTCGCTGCTACAGTGTAGACCCGGTGGGCACCTCCCTTAACCTCCAATGGCAAGAGCTGGGCTTTCAGGACACACGAGGACACAGAATATTTATTGTACTATGGAGTTCTCAGCTAATGTCTCCCATATTCGACATTTCCACCCAGTAACAGTCTAATAATTTGCAAAACATGGTGACTTAGTCAAGTTTGTCTTAAGACAGGTTTCCCAGAAGAAAAAGCATCTACTTACTTATATGCATGTCTGGGGAACAGAGGGAGGGACAGCAGCACAGAGGGCTGGGGAAATGGTTAGGCAGGTTTATAATCCGAGCTAAAGCTTTAATCTCATCTTGTATGATACACAGCAGCCCTGGCGGCATGGGGACTGGCCTCCTGCATGCTGTTTTAGGCTGTCCTTTGCTGTGGGCTTCCTCCAGGGAAGAGAGAGGCCTATGTTTCCCATTTCACCATGGTAACTCTCTGGAGAAATGGGCACACCTGAGCAGCAGGTGCCTGGGTGAGTACTAGTCTCACAAAGGGACCTGGACAGGGCACCATAAGGTCTGGTGTCTGGATATGGAAGTCTGGGTCATGCAAATATAACTGAGCCTTCTAAAAGTCTTTGATCCTTTGGGACTTTTGGTCCCTGATGTCTTAACACTGTGGGGCGGGGAGAAAGAAACAACAACAACAAAAACCCAATGAGTTCCTCTTTAACAAATTACGCCATGGCAATTGCTGAAAAGTCAAAGCAACTCTACAACAAACAGGAATTTACAAGCCTGAATAACCTTCCTTCACCAAAGGACAGTGAAAAAGGCAGAGGGATACTGTAAAATTAAAATAATTGGTATTTCATAAAGAAAGAGTGGGAGTCTGGAGGTGACCGTAGCCAGCCTTTTCCTGAGGACCCCAGGAGGAGCTTTCCAGTTTATCCACATGACAATTTTCATTCACAGATGGGCACAGTGAGCCTAAGAATTCACCTGCTAGGGCTAAGCTGAGACAGCCAGTCCACTCTTAAATTCCTGCTGAATGACCAGGAGGTAAGGACCAAAAGTGCCTAAGGACTGGCCTATTGGCCAGTGCCAGGCCTGGTTTTGACATTCAGGGTGATCCCCACCATTTCATCACGTGGTTGCTTTCAGCACCTCACTGCTGCCTGCCAGTGGCCCAGTGAGAGCAAACAGCCCCACCTTCTCCCGGATCACTGCTTTTCAGAATGGCTCACATTTGACTTTGGCTAGGAGGTCTACTTGGGGCACTATCATGTCACCTTGGAAGGTCAATTTGCATAGGGCTGTAGTATCCTTCTGGATTATAGACACAGTGAGCTGGGTAAGACCTTTGGATCCTTGATTGAATCTTTGATTGATCAAATTTCTGATTGCCTGCAGAACAAAGTACTACACCCAGGGCCATGGCTTCTTTTGGATGTTTCTACAAATGCCTCTCTTGGTTCCCTAGTCTTCAGTTTCATGCAGTGGAGGCTAAAGATACCCTGGCACCCAGACATTGATCCTAAGTGTGCAGAACTACCTATCAGAAGACTCTGTTTGGGGACACAAAAGCCACTGTTCACGGACCACAGGACACTTGGTAACCAAGGGTAGTAGCTTTGAGCCACTGCCCTTTTGTTTCACAGGGGTTTTTAGCTGTGTGCCCTGATATTATGTGTACTTGGGTGATATAAAAAATGCCGGTATGTGCTGGTCAACTCATCCCCCAAGGTCAGGAGTATGGAATCAAACGCACAAAGGTATTGACCTGACCACATACACATAGCCTTCATCTTCTCATTTGACCACATGCTTGACAATACCCAGGATCAAAAGTTGACACAAATGAAACTCACTGTTTCTTGAGGCATGTCATTGGACTGACGTTGTTGGCCCTGAAGTTGTGTATGATCGATCTCAGGCCTTCCACCCATTGCTGGAAGAGAAAGAAAAAATGTTCTCAGTGAGTCAATCTGCTGTAGCCAAATATGGTGGTTTTTATTAGACAGCCTGTATCCATTTTGTGTAATGAAAATATAAACTCCTCTTTCATCTCCTTCCTGCCACACAGTCATCCACATTATGCATGCTCATATTTTATTCTTTAATAAACAGCTTTCATCCTTTCCATGGAGATAAATGTGGCATCTATAGTGCCATAAAATGCTAGGTTGCCACAAAGGAATGCTGTCCACTGATTGACTCATTAAGCCTTCTATTTGCAGCCTGTTTAAATACAAGCCCTCTTTCAAATACTGGCAATCTCAGTGCTTTCTTAGCAGCATATACAATGTATGATGAAATAACCTGTCCATTCCCATTTCAGAGGATGAATGCATAGGGATTCTTCAGTTGAACTGTGTGATTCTTTCCATCTGGGTTTGTTACGTATTTCACCTGTCTATGTTTCCCAGCAAAGCCTTAAAAAGTGAAAGAGTTCTTGATCTCCAGGGTGCCCAGAACAAGCAGTGATGTGCTCAGATAATTTCTGTATAAGGCCTTGGACCTCAGTAGTTCATGCCATCACTCCATGGATTTACAAGGAAAAGTGAAGGATGATGGAGCACGGCAGTACGAGGGTATTTTACTAGAAAAGGCTAACCCATGAACTGAGGCCAATTCTGCCCTTGGATGCGTTTACTGGTACCAACAAATGGCAAAAAAGAACCAACTCTTGGTGATATGCTTTGTAGCAAACAGAACTGTGACCCCCACACAAGCTGGTTCCTTATCTTCTTAGATTTATAGCTGGACAGCTTAGGTTTCTGACTCAGAGCTCAGAAAGGGAAAATATTTTGGCATTAGCACTGTTCACATATTGAAGTTTAAATTGTGTAAATATCAACTTCAGTGTCACGGTTGTGTAGTCACATGTCTAGTGCTCATAAGCCAACCTGGGCCTAGGATTACCACATTGCAGAGTGAAATAAGAAACATTCCCATCATCACACAAGTTTCCATCACCACAGCATATGAGGCTGTGCAGTATTACCAGGTTTAAGATGGTCAAACAATTTAATGCTTATGAGATGGCTAATGAACTACCAGCGTCTGGTTCTGTTCTGTTCTGTTTTGTTTTGTTTTGTTTTGTTTTGTTTTACCTTCTTTTAATTTTAATTTTGGTAAAATAGATGTAACCCTAAATTTGCCATCTCAACCACTGTTCAGTCAATAGTCTCACGGCCTTATGTGCATTTTGTTTGTTGTGCTATCAGTACCACCATTCATCTCCACAGCTATTTTCATCTAAAACTCTGTACCATCAAAAAACAAACAAACAAAAAAAAACCTGAAAAAAATAAATAAATAAAACTCCTTCTCTCTCTCCCCTCAGCCTTTGGTGATCACCATTCTCTGCTCTGTATCTAGGATTCTGAACTCTAAATAGGTGAAATGAGGACAATCGCTTTGCGACTGGCTTTTTTCTTTTAGCATACTGTCCTCAAGCTTCATCTATATTTTTAGCAGAATTTCCTGCCTGTTAGAGGCCGAATGTTAATTCCATCATATGCAGAGTCTACACTTTATTTACCCATTCTTCTTTCAATGAAAATGTGGGCTACCTCCACTCTGTGGCTACTATGAGCAATGCTGCTATAAACACTGATAAACAAATAATCCCTAGTGCCACCTTTAAATGCTTAGAAATGGAATTGTGGAATCATCTGCTAATTCTATATTTAATTTTTTGGGGAACCACCATACCGTTTCCCACATCACTTTGCGCCACTTTATATTTCCAGCAGCAGTGTAAGAGGTTTCTAATTTTCCCATCTGCTCACCAACACTTGCTGTTTTCTGTTTGTTGATAGGAGCCATTCTGGTGAGTATGACTCAGTTTTTACCATCTCTTATGCTCCAGTCTCTCCTAACAGCTTTCTGAGGGAAGAGCATGGAGGTCAAAGAAGTAAATTCCCATCTGCAACTAGCAAAGGCCATTTTGTGAGAAGCGTAAATAGCATCAAAAGCCTCAGCAAACATGACAGCAAAGTTGGGATTCTGAGAGAGGAGGAGGAAACAAAATAAGAGTATTCAAGAAACGCCTTGCTTACTTTCATCGGCAGACCTCTTGTTCTCTGTCAGGCTAAATATGGACCACAACTCCCTGAAGATTATCAAATATCCTGTTATTGGCCTAAAAAACCATAGGCCCACACAAGTTTCCCAAGAGCAGACAGAAAAGCACAAATAATTTGGTTGGCATTAACATGGAAGTATTTTTCTCACCCTGAAGGTTTGTGACATGTTTCAAAAACACAAAACAAAGTCCACTGTTTCGTAGGGCAGAAAAGCTGACAATTTGGTGGGAAGGTTCACGTCTTGCCAAGTTTCTAGAAATAAATTCCAGAGATGGTGGACTTTGAGGAGGCTTTAACAACGTTCTTCTATCTTTTGAAAATGTAACTCCGGGGAAGAATCTTGTTTATCAGAACAGACCTTTGAGGTCCTTGCTCCAGGGGCAGGGCCCAGGCTTGAGTTAGTAGCAAATGCCACCGGAGTCCTCAGAGGCCTTAAAGGGTACTGGGAGGGAGAAGTTGTGGCTTCTTTCTCCCTAGGATGAGGAAAGCAAGGTCAAGGGTCTTGTCCAAGATCACAGAACAGCTGTTGCAAGGTAGAAGGGCAGTGTGCGCTGCTGAGTGAATTAACTATGTTTTCCTGTTGGGGACACTGTCACCCAACGGCTTGGCCCCACTTCCCCTCTATGACATGGAAAAGACGGCTTCAGACCTTGCCTCTTCTCTGCTATTGTTCAGGTCAAGTACATTTAGCACAGAAAAACCAAAGGATGGTAGGGAAATGCTAACATTCCTTCTTTTTAAAAACAAAACAGATGAAATGCCAGCAGGTGTCAGTAGAGTCCTGGAACTGCCTTAAAAAGTTTCACCGGCAGTGATCAAGGTGTCTGTCAACTTCCCTGATCAGATTAGCTGAACCAAAAAGATGACGACTTAGATATCTATGCATTTTTAAAATCCTGAAAATAAGCAGGCATGATAATCATCTACATTGTGCCCAGGAGGTCAGGCTTCAAGCCCTCTGAACACGTACACTGGCGCAGTGGGGCCGGGCTGTGGACGTGACTCCTGTCACACAGGACACTGTCCTCCCGGTCCAGCCCTCGAGTGGATGCGAGCACCCCGAGACAGGTGAGCACCCCAAGATGGGCAAGCACCCTGAGACAGGTGAGTCGCCCAAGAGCCCAAGACAGGTGAACACCAGGACCTGGAGACAGATCTCCTGTCCAGATGGGCACGGCAAGGCTTTCCTTTTCCCCCCAGTGGGCTGAGTTATTTCTCTCTCTCTCTCTCTCTCTCTCTCTCTCTCTCTCTCTCTCTCTCTCTCTCTCTCTGTCTCTCCCTTCCCTCCCCTCCTCCCTCCTCTTTTCCTTTCTCTCTTCCTCTCTTCCTTCTCCCTCTCTTCCTCTTTCTCTGCTCATCTCTCCTTCCTTTTTTCTTCTTCCCTTTCTTTCCTTTCTCCCTCCTTCTCTTCTCCTCTCCTCACCTCTTCTCTCTTCTTTTCTCATACATTTTGATTCATGTATAACATTGTTTTGTTTTCATTTCAGTAAATAGAGATAAGAAAAAGGAAGGCCACATTTCCACTGGCAATTCTCTATGTGCCTAACTTCAACTAGCTATTAATATCCATTCAAATAAGGCAGAAGATGTATTGGAGGCATCTACATTAAGTCTGCTTTGAAGTTAACTAGAAATCTGCCACTTAAAGTATTCCAGTAACCAGTGACATCAAGATCACCTAGGAATTGCTCAGAAGCAAATGATCTGATTAGACCTACTGAATGGGTACCCAGGGATGCTGAACAGGAGCCCAGTATTAATGAACTTTTTAAGGGGTGATTGTTTTGAGCCTTGCTATTGTAACCCTATGCAACTCAAAGACATGCTTCCCAGACCAAGAACAATGCATCTTGGGAGCTTGTTAGAAATGCAGGCCTGGGTCCCAGCCCAGACCCATGAAACAGAAACCGTTTAACAAGATCCCCAGGTGATTCATGCGCATACAAGCTTGAAAAGCACAGGTCTAGAAGAGGAGCTCTTCCCAACCTGAAGGTCTCTTTCCTTTGCCCACCTAGGGAAGTCTGGGTTTGGCTTCTATCTCAGTCTGGTTGGATTGCTAAAACAACAAACTAAACAAAAGAAATTTATTTCCTATAGAAAGTTTTAAAGCTGGGAAGTCTAGGACCAAGACACCAGCAAATCAGGCATTGGGTGGGTTCCTATTTTCTGGCTCATAGATTGCACCTTCGAGCTCTCTCCTCATGTGGTCGAAAAGAGAGCTAGAAATGGCTCCTACAGTCTTTGCACTGAACTGCATCCCCAGCCCTTTCCTTAGTTTTCTAATTTTGAGACAAGATCTTATTTTTGGTTTATCCAAACACACTTGGCCTAAACAAAATGGAAATTCTGATTTGCACAGGTAGGGGACTGAGATTCACATTTCTTGTTTGCGGAAGCAACAGAAGTCAAGATGCCACCAGTAAAGATGTCACCTTCCCTCTGTAAAAATAACTGGACAGCTGAAATATCTAATACCTAGCAACTTCTTTGTACCATAACTCATACATTTTGATCCATGTATAATGTTTTGCTTTTATTTCAGTAGACAGAGATAAGAAAAAGCAAGGCCACATTTCCACTGGCAATTCTCTATGTGCTTCATTTCTACTAGTTATTATTCATTCAAATAATACATCAGGAATTCATATAATTGGAAATACACTCGTGACTCCTTTGACCTATGGGTTCTGGTGAGACTAAAGGGCACTGAAGAGCTAACACAACACCTGCTTCCTTGTGTGTGGGGCCAATCGTGAAGCTCTGAATAAAGGTTCCCACAGGGTCTCATCTTCTCTAAGACAGAATTCTTTCAAGACCTTACGATATAAAATCACATTTCACAAATATCTGCATGAACACTATTGGGAGAAAAACTACAGCTTTACATGAAACTAGAAATTTAGATTGAGGAAGGCATTGAGGTTTTGGCTTCCATGAAAGGTAGCCAGTGGCTCAGATTCTAACACAAGTACAAAATGTAGATGGAATGCCAACGTGTATTCTAGCCCTATAAAAGCTCGGCTAATGAAACTGCTTCGTTTCAAATAGCAGAAGGTGCGAGTTGGCATGAAATTGTCAGTATTTGATTTTGAAGGCAGGCTAAGCACAAAAGATATCCAGCAGGTACACTATTAAAAGGAAACTGTGGATAACACAGTTAGAAAGAAATTAGAGGTTCCCAGGGTTTTCTGTTCATTACAATCAACTGGGGAGCTTGTAAGGCTTTCTGGAAGCCAGGATGTACCCGCAGAGGCTCTCATTAATGCCTGGAGTGTGTCTGGTCCATCAATCTACTTTTTAAATGCTGCAGATAATTCTACTGTGAACCTATGATTAAGGACCATTGAACGAGATAATGTGAGCTAAATTTGGGTTAGGCAAGTGTTTCTCAAACTTTACTGTGCGCTGGTTGGAGTCACCTGGAGATTTTGTTAAAGTACAGGTTTGGATTCCACAGGTCTGGCACTTGCACTGGGATTGTACATTTTCTAACAAGTTTCCAAGAAATGT